>KZ072329.1:57095-68379 GCA_002091845.1 Anopheles cracens
TAACAATCATACAAGCGTAAGGAAATAATACAAAGAGAATAAAAAATTCAATCATAAAACGATAGTATGCACACTTCACACAGAAATGTTAAACAGAGTATACAGACTTGTATGAAGAAAAATTGTTAGTACTCAAAATAAAAATGATCCAATATTAAAAAACATCGTACAAATTATAAAGATAGTTGGTTGTACGAATCTTGCTGAACTATGAATCATAACCCATTGTAAAGAACCAAAGCTAGCCGAGATCGTAGAGAAGGGAAAGTGCCAACAATACCATATAAATTATGAAGAGAAACATAGTAACAAAGATAGCGAAAGAGAGAAAAAGGGTGAGCGACAAAATCAAACAACAAACCCCGCCGATGAAGTGCTTTATTTCTTCCCAGGTACAGCGGAAAACAAATAAATTAATCAAGTAATAAAACAAATCACATATAAATGAATAATGTTTGAGATGCGAACGGCAAAGTAGAACCCATATAACGAATCCAGAAGGAATGTAAAACCAACAACGTCCAAGAAATTAACATCCACCACAACATTAGTAGTACAAGAGGAAACGCCATTTCCTATTTATAAACCCAAACATAAGTGGCTTATAATACTAGAATGTGATTAAGAAGAATTAGTATTTTTTTCTCGATTAATGCAATTCAAATAATTTTTTACTATCGTTTCCGATTATCAGTCGTTAGTTTTGAAGATTGCACATCATCAACGATACATCATCGCAATGCGTTGGCAAGCACATATCGCCAACATGCAATGCTACAAAACTAATAATGAAAAAATATTCTCCCAAAGAAGAAACCCATGGTTAGTTGCGAAAGTACCACTAATCCTTAATGTTACTAAAAAATCAATTTCAATTTTTACTCTTGAATAGAGATTAAATACAAAGCACAACATCACAAATCATTCCATTGTAAGATGCTAACAAGAGCCGGTACAATATGCTCAAGAAATCACAAATCTAGGTGTTGCAAGGTCATCTTGAGATTTGTTCAAGATAAAGATTGACCAAAACTCCAATACTAGCAGGAAATAGTATAATAAAAAACGAACTAATAAAATTCAACCGTCAACACTGAACCAATTAAATCAACAAACATAACGAGGCAAGAAATATTTGATAGTAACGAGGCTGATGAATCAATTAAAAAGATGATGCGTGAAGTGATGTGAAGTTTGCCACTGTGGAATTGTGTTGTGTATTATAGAACTACTCTCTCCTGCTCAATGAGACATTGAGTGAACAAATTTGCTTGTCATAAGAGCATTCAGAGATTTTGCTTTGTAAATTGTGTGCTTGATAATGTCACGGAACTTATGATAATATAAGTGTGTTATGTATCCAAATTAAAGGACACAAAAACACGATATGTATGTGCAAATTAGCAAATATAGAATAGTATGTATAGATTGAATTCGTGTGAGTATGTGTTTGTGTTAGTTTGTATTACCGCACTCATCGAATATGTATGTTGTCGCCGTGGTGCCATCGGGATGCAGCTCTGTCTGTTTGATAATTTTTTCCTTCTTCAGTAGGTCTTCTATCCGCATTGCATCGATTATGGTCGCAGTCGTGGTGGTATTACCAGATGTTGTTGATGCATCGCCGGTTGCAACCAATGTTGCACCACGCATTGGCAACATTACCGTCGTTCCAGTGGTTGACGGTGGTTCCGGAGAAGGATCCGGATCGGCCGTGAAAAGAATGTAATTGTTGTCCTTCTTTGTGACGACAATATTTTTACTCTCCAGCAGACAGTCGTTTAAAACGACGGGCGTGGCGTGCGTGATGAGTGTCGTGGGGATGCCTGTGGACGTTGTACCACCTCCTCCTGATTCGGCCAGCGTAGCTGTTATGGCCATAGTTGTAGGAGTGGAGGTGGATGGGCCAGTTCCGCACATCACATTGCTCGAGATCATTGTACATTGCTGTTGCCGGTCGCTTTGACGAAGTCGTGCCTGCTCGTCGTGATGCGTAATAATCGGGATTTCATCCTCCTCTACTAGAAGGGCCGGTTCCGATGTAGTAACCGTAATGGTTTTTATCTTTTTCGTCCCGGCGACACCCGAAGTTTCACTAACGGTTTCGCTTAACGAACCACCGATTGCTGCTGCTCTTTTCGACGATAAGATAACAACTTTGCGTTTACCTGTAACGAAAAAGAGATGGTTGAAAGAGGTTAGTAGACTTTCTTTGAAAAATCCTGCGAGAAAAATACACCCAATGTTCTACATACACCAACTCTACTCAAGGGTCACGTGTGTGCGATGCTGAATGTATTTATACGAAGCCATGCGGGCACCAGCCCCGCTTTATGATGTGTTACCGATATTTCACTGTAGTATTTCGAACTGGTTTTGACAAGGAGTTCTATTTTCTTTGTGCGTTGTGAAAGGTGTATGGTGTTATGAATGTGTGTATTTGTTCTGTTCTGTTATATTCTATTGTTGTT
This sequence comes from Anopheles cracens, assembly GCA_002091845.1. Classification (NCBI taxonomy): domain Eukaryota; kingdom Metazoa; phylum Arthropoda; class Insecta; order Diptera; family Culicidae; genus Anopheles; species Anopheles cracens. Next base: position 59,567 of record KZ072329.1, read on the forward strand.
CGTATAATGTGTTAATAGTTCGATTTTACATTCATAAGCAACTTGCTTTAAGATTAAATAATGCTTTTTTATCTAATATAGGAGCATAAAACTGAAAGTGTGCAAATATTTGGAACAAAATATTCAAAGCTATACTTTACGAGCACTATTATTGAACGACACAAACAAAAAGGTATGATATGCATTAATAAAAAGAACAGATTCACTTTAACGTATAGCATTGTAACACTAACACCGTCAACATTTTTTAACCAACAATTTACTGGACCCCTGTGTTGAGTTGATTTTATACACAATGCCATCCAGTTCACTGAAATGTAATGTAGAATTGGTGAATACTTTATATAAGAACACAACAACACATTTTGAAAAAATGTTTTATTAGGTCGTGAAAAAATAAAACTCTGTTTATGCACCCAAAGGTAATCTTTCTTTTCAATATAAGTATTTAAGAAAGTATTCGGAAATATTATGTTACATCTTCGCAATAGCGTTCAATTTACAGATTGAACTTACTGTCGTGCTAGTATGTAATGTACAATATGACATATTTCATTAAAATTTGACGCACTTTCTACACAGTAAACAAACAAATACATGAAATATATTATTGCTGTTTAACAAAGTTGTTTAGTATCTTGCTGCTCATGTAATGCCGAACCAACCACGACCAACATACCATCGCACCCTTAAATATACAATTATTATCATATTATATTTATATTTATCTACCATGTTGTTAGATATTTATGGATGAAATTGTGTTAAACCACCATAAGCAAAATGAGAAAATCATTAAAATTTATAACAAGAAATAATAAACGATTTCTTTTAGTAGAGCTGTGTGCAATATTGTGTCATGAATGAACAATAATTAATAATAATAAAAACACATGATCGCTGGAAACAGACATTTGTGAACATAACAAAATAAATTAGCGGCACAAATAAAGACAGGCGTACACAAAACCAAATGCAGCATCAGTGATGAAATAGGAATGATCGAATTTATTCAAGCACTTCCCGAATTCGCCCCGAAACAAGCAAAATTTGATTGGGCTGACGATAACAAAACATTACAACAAATACAAAGACAATAAATGTGAAAATGAAAGCATTAATGAATTTTTACTAAAACTATATTGATATTAACATGATATTGAACGATATGTCTGTGGCAATCGTCAACAAAAAAAGCATTTGAGGTATATATTTTGTAATTGAGTGCTGTGACAAACACAACCACATCTCATTTTAACATCTCCATAGTCATTATTGGTCACTTTTTGTTTGTAATATAACGATATGCAAACTCTAATCAAGGAAATGGGGTAAATCTGGTATTTAATTAAATGTTGTTCGTTTATCGACTTCGCGTAATTGTTGTAGTTTGTATTTTTCAACTATATTTGTCTGAAGCGGCAATCACGATGCTCGTTTTTGTTGAACACAATCGTTAGCAAACAGTAGTGTGTGTGTTCAATTTCACAGACAGCAAAATAATGTAGCAGCATATCCTCGTGTGTACCGAAAAAGAGAAAAAGAGAACAAATACTGTGTTATTAGTAAGAACGACACTCGGAACGCCTTCAGCATTATAAAATACACCTGGGTAATACAGAAGTATGTCTATACAAATCATCGATACAAACCACGACAGAAGTAAAACAATTTTTTGGTGATAAAATGAGCGACAAACGCGCACAAAAGCACGATGAACATAACATTTGGGACAGGAACTAGAGAAAATATTTGTTTCCGTGTTGTGTATAATGTAACGCATCTCTACTATTTAAAAAATGCAGGAAACAACACTTTAGTTACAAACTAATCCAACCTGTTTACACATTTCTTCATAACAATCTTTTTCCTCTGTCGCCTTTTAGTTTAACAATCATGTGTCAGACACACATGTAAGTGTGGATGGGTGGGTGTGTATGTGCGGATGTATGCGTCTGTATGCACTTGCGTGTCCCCACGTGAATATTTTACTAGAGTTTTTTTTATCCTCTTTTTTAGCAACAAATGTGGAGACAAACGAGTGGAAACAAGAAGGGTCAGCAGCGCGAATCTGAAAAAGCTACATATTATCACGTAATCAAGAGGTTTGCTAGCGAGAAACCAATGAGACATATATAAGGGAGCAGAGCGGAAACCAACAAACGAAAAATCACACATCACACTAGCACTCAGCGCGCGAACATCGACGTGCATCGTGCATGCATGTTGATGTTATTATATTATGATTTGATGTTTTGGTTGACGACACTTGGAATGCTTCCTGTTCTCTACAAACCAATATAACATAGACACACGCACACACACACACATAAACATTTTTCCCCGCCATAGCGCGAGCTACGCTCTCAGATGGGAATCGGTAATTACGAAACCGCAATTGTCATTTGGCGCATGTTGATGTAGATGCTGCTGTTGCAGATAAAGCTGCCGTTGCTAGAAGTAGTACTTGATGCACACTCCGGACTCCAGATGACGCTTGAGGTGCGAACCCTGCGAGAAAGCTTTTCCGCACATTACGCAGCGAAACTTTTTCATGCCACCACACTCGTACCTGAATTAAATATGGTTTGAGAAAAAAAGGCAAAATGGGAAGTCAGTATATTAGCAATAGCGATACTTGCGCGCCCCGTAGAACTGGTACTCGAAACGATATGTGTCAATTGAATCAGTCGCTTCAATCTCTTTGTCGCACTCATGATTTGCGCTCACCTGATATGTCGCTGCAATGAGCTGGCATCCTTGTAGTTTTTATCACAATCGCGCCGCGGACACTGGTAGCGCCCAACGGCGTTGAGAAATTTGGACAGATCAGAAAACTTGACATCGTACAGCAAGTCGTTCAGCTGCAACAGACTTCGTCTGCCACTGTCGGACAAGGATGCACCGGTTCCCCCACGACGGCCGCCCGCTGCTTTCGCAGCCATTGCTAATGATGTCGAGGACGATGATGAAGAGGTCGTCGATGACGGCGCCACCATAGCACCTGTAGTTTCACAGAGGAAAAACGAATGCGGAGGAACCATATTTTCAACAACAACTAACTTCTTGCGCACACTGAACAATAACAAACACAGAGGATAAAATACTGATTTAACGGGAAGATGTGGTGAATTGGATATTTCTAGGCTGTTATCAATAGGTACGAACGAATGTGTGTTTGTCTGTGCGAGAAAAGAGAAACGAACAAGAGTTAAAAGGAATCACACTTCATACACAGACCGAGCGCATGTGTATGTATGACGAATAGACACAGGACAACCATTATATAGTACACTACCAACATTTTTTTGGTGATAAAATGAGCGACAAACGCGCACAAAAGCACGATGAACATAACATTTGGGACAGGAACTAGAGAAAATATTTGTTTCCGTGTTGTGTATAATGTAACGCATCTCTACTATTTAAAAAATGCAGGAAACAACACTTTAGTTACAAACTAACGTCGTGCTGGGAACTGAAAATAACAGTTCTCTCCTCTTCTGTGCGCGTCTGTACTGGATAGCATCCAATACGACGAGCTCACCCTCTCGATTTTACCCTTCTCCTTACCAACTGTGCACACGATAAACCTAAATATTACTTAACAATAATTTTAATGACCCAACGCACACATGACCATACAACTCCTACCACCCGGTGCATCCAAATGATGATATGTAGATGAAAAATTGTTTCCAATTTTTCGAATGCTCCGCCGTGGAACGAACATTAATCAGTAGGTTGAAACTATAAAAGACTAGCAAAAGTTATCACCATAAAGAAGCGCATTTCCGTATAACTATGTGAAATAACCCTCTGGGGGAAAGGATTAACACAGTCGCACATCCAGTTTCGTCGACAATCTTGGCAAAGACAATCAAATAAAAAAATGATTTTTAATGTGTCAGACACACATGTAAGTGTGGATGGGTGGGTGTGTATGTGCGGATGTATGCGTCTGTATGCACTTGCGTGTCCCCACGTGAATATTTTACTAGAGTTTTTTTTATCCTCTTTTTTAGCAACAAATGTGGAGACAAACGAGTGGAAACAAGAAGGGTCAGCAGCGCGAATCTGAAAAAGCTACATACTATCACGTAATCAAGAGGTTTGCTAGCGAGAAACCAATGAGACATATATAAGGGAGCAGAGCGGAAACCAACAAACGAAAAATCACACATCACACTAGCACTCAGCGCGCGAACATCGACGTGCATCGTGCATGCATGTTGATGTTATTATATTATGATTTGATGTTTTGGTTGACGACACTTGGAATGCTTCCTGTTCTCTACAAACCAATATAACATAGACACACGCACACACACACACATAAACACAGCATTCGCATATAAAACAAAAACTGTTTTGCTTTAATCGTACAATCTGGATTTATCCAACCAATCACTCTAGATGAGCTGAGGGTTTCACTAGGACGAATGTGGCTAATGTGCACTAACAGCAGCATGAAATGATCGTTCGAACGATTGCGCGAGCGTATTTGTGTTTTGGAAAGTTAAGATAAATTAAGCAAAGAATTAACCTTGATGATGAATAGGTTCTGAAATGTAATTCGAGCAAAGCATTAACACGACCGTTGTGGGCAGAGCCACAAACGCTGGTTCGACGAAGACGACAACGAGCGAAGAAAATCTGATAAATGAAATAAACAAGTCGTCCTTTTGTACTGCTGTGTTTGTCACATTTACGTGTCCGTAAAATAATTTGGCTCATGTTTATTGGTATGGTTTCTCTTTTCGAAACTAACGACAGGAGAGGGAACGCAATTTGTCGTAAATGAATATTAGCCCCCCGCACCTGCCGTACCAGCTTCGTCTGTAATCTCAAAACTAAATCTAAAATATTATACGTCGTCAGATAAGAGAAGAGAAAATGAAGAGAAAAAAACCCTAGAGATCTATATCATTGGCGCCTTACGTTGCTATAAATATTTTAAAAAGAGACTTAGGTGGTACCGAACACTTTTTGAAGCCATTTTTCCCGCAGAGAATAGAATAGCAGAAATACTTTTTCTTCTTAAGTAAAACCTGATTATAGTCTTGTGCTATATTTTAGCCCTATAACTCTCACAGTGGTAGTAAACGAATCTGAATCTAGTAGCTTACAGACGAGAAACAACTTCCGCCGAATGTATATTCGCCAAAGTAGTGCTTCCCGAATCACTAGCCGAGAGAGAAAGTAAGCCACCAGTTGAACTAGAATACAAGATGAAAATATGGCCAATAAACGTATTTGTTTTGTTATATCTGTTCTAGATGTACCGCAGCTCGAGTCTGTGTCGAACAGGTTTGTAAATGTATACATATATACATTTAAAAAATTGCCATTGCTTAGAAAAAATGTTTATAATTGAGAGCCTCTGTTTGAGCATACCTACACTTACTTTGGTAACGTTTGTGCATTTGCCAACGTTCCGTCCCTAATGCTATTCTTTGATCCAACTATAGTCTACTTTGAAAATGGTTTGTGATGTTCAATTTGGTGTGTAGTTTTTGAATGCACCCTACTAGTGTCCATTCGGTTTGGTAGCAAATAAAAGAAACCATAACATGTATGTTCAATTACTGTCCCGTTATTGGAGTTAAGGATGATAGTAATGATTTGGTAAGATTGGTAATGATGTACATATCTTTTGCATACGCACACATACATACAACAATACAATACGGTTACAGGGAACAGGGAACATTGTTAAAAATAAAGACAGGCACAGGGATTAACTTCGCTTCTTATCACTTCACAGCGTCAACGTGCTCATATGTTTGTGTAAACTAACCAAATAAATTGTGCGTGGCATTGCAAAACGCAATGTGTCTGAGGTATCCATAAATCCCCAAATAATTGATATTTTTAATTAACTTCCAACTAAAGCTCGCAAAAGAATAGAATATTATGCGATGAACTATGAACATGGACGCGTCAAAAGTGTAGTGAAATAAACATCCTCCCTTTGCTAGCAATAACTCTACAAAAAAAAGCCCATCTTAAGAGATTTTGTAACGGAATACGCGAAGAGTTTTCCATGGAAAAACTACTCGCCTCAAAACGGAAGCAGCCGAAAGGAGTTTAAGAGTGTAAATTAAGTCTTATATAACACAAATGGCACACGGGGATCTCCTGACTCTGTCTATCGAGGCAGCTTCTTGCACTCGGCTCAGGTGCGGCATCGAAAGGCACGCTTCACTGCATCTGTGCTGGCACGTTTTTGAGTGCGTAATCAAAGAAGAGATTTTTAAAATTCTGGTACATCGTCGACTGTGAGCCAACCGATTCGATCTCCTCTTGCTTCACCATCACCGCGTTAACCGAGAACTTCTCGTCAGTTGGCTCCGTTGTGCCGTGGCCGGGTCGACCACCTTTTCCTCTGCCCTTCGCTGATGCGGCGGCCGCTACAGCTGCCGCCGCCATCGTGGCTAGTTCACCACTACCGGCCTCTGCCGCCAGTTTGACGTAATTGAGTTCGTCTCCTTCAGTGCCACTACCAGAGCCACCGCCGTTGGCAGCTGATCCTCCACTGCCCGGCTTTATCGGGCCCGGCTCCATCTGGATGCCGTGCTTCGAGAGCATGTGGCGCACCAGGTGGTACTTGCGCCGGAACTTAGAATCGCAGTGATCGCAGTGAAAGCGCGGCGGTATTCCAATACACTCATCGCGCATGTGCCGCTGCAAGTGCCGTTTGCGGAGATAGCTTTTGTCGCACACGGAACAGCGGAACCGTTGCATGGTAATGTCTAGAAAGTTACTGTACAGGAGGCTGGTCATTTTGAAATCTACACATACCGGACCGGAATAACATTCAACGCAAACCAATTCACGATGAGTCACGATCACACGACATGATGACAACGAACAGGATTACATGGTGACGATGGCGATGTTGATAGGTGATGGCGATGATGGTGGCGAGGCATGTGTGTAAACACAGTACACAAAAACCACGTGGAACCAGTGTATATGTTTGTTTTTGTTAAATAATAACAGGTTGCGTACGAAACCGGAAATGAAAGACACCGAAACAGAGAAGGAAAGAGAAGAAAAAAAAACAAAATGATACCATCGATATTGAAAAAGTATAATAAAGCAAAACAAGTACCGACTTATTCATCTCTTTGGCTACACGCGCTCTCTACCCTAACCAACTACAGTAGAGCTGCTCAAGAACTATCTCTCGTTTTGCTACCCTAAATGTGCTCTATCAAAAACTAATCATTCCGGATTGCATAGAATCATGAAAATGACCCCATGCGCTCAATAGAAACTAAACATAAGCAATTAGTACCGGGTGGTATCGATGAAAACACTAACCTAGCTAAAAACTAAACAAAAAATAAAACTGTAATGTAAAAATAATTAGAAATATTGAAAAAAAAAAACCTTCGCCAATGTCGACGACGATGCCACTGTTGTCGAAGATACCTTCGCTATTGCTGTTGCCCCCCCCTAAACACATGCTATCCTCACCGCTACAGCAACCGACTGCGACGGATGGCAATGGCGGCACTGAAGACGAGCTGTTGCTGTTTGTTGGCCCGGACACGGCGGCTACGGCGGCTGCGGCACGCAAAGTAGCGCTCAACAACCGTCGCGTGCTGGTGCGCGGACAGATGCTACTAAATCCACACACATCGGGAGACATTAGGCAGGAAGGTGGGATGGGTTTCGATGCTACTCCAGCTGCTGTTGCGTACGACGACAATACGTTTGTCATTTTTGCTGCTGAAAGTAGAAAACCCATCGACACGGATTTCACAGAATCGAACGCATCGCAGCAAGTGTACGAAATCAACAGACTACAGAAACGATTGATGCATCATTCTGAAATATTGACCACAATTTAGGATTCATTACGTAATGAAAAACGGAAACCTTTCATTCTTGGTATGACATCATTTTATTACTTATATATTACAGATAAAGTTGTTGTCCCTCCACTAAAAAAAATGGTCTCAATAATTTAAAACATTAAAACGTAAATTCTCTTTTTTGGTAACAAATAAGCAGCATAATTTCATCAAACCACGAGTTATGACGATGGAAATACATGATTGGCGTTTTTGGCGAGGAATGTTTCTCTACTGTTATTCGTCATTACGGTGATTCCAATATATCGATATTCGCTGGGTCTTTAGAGGTGATAGCTTCGCCAGCAGTACCAGTAGTAGTGGTAACAGTAACAGAACCAGCTGTCATGTTAACAGCAACAGCGCAATGCAACCTCGTGTTCGATATGTGCGCCTTAAGGATGTCCTTGCGCGAGAAACGCTTCCCGCATTTGAAACAACCAAACTGCTTCGCCACGCCACACTCATACTTCATGTGGCGCTCGAGTGTGTAGGACAGTGCGTAAGCACGTGGACACCGTGGACATTTAAATGAGGACGGTGACGTGCCGGAATTTGCCGTTGCCGACGACGCCACAGCTACCGCCGCGCAACTTTCGTTGAAAAAAAAATCATCGATTTCTTTAAGCCCCATAACAAAGAACACATAGATGGGAGCAAAGTTATCCAACATGGTTCCCATGCCATGTGCTCGAGGTAAAAGATGTGATTTGCTTGTGAGAGTGTGCTCGATTATTGAAGAAATGCAACAGTTACAGAGATTCTTAGAAAAACCACCATGAAATACTTTACATATTGTTCAGTGTACGCACAACTGACTGTGTCTAAACTGCAATTCGCTCCTTAAGTTATTTCTTTTTACTCTTTGTACACACACACACCACATACCACACGTACAGTAATAATTTTTCACAGCAAGTTTGCAGACAACAAGTTTGTTTTCCTGTG
>KZ072329.1:70230-91647 GCA_002091845.1 Anopheles cracens
GGGGGGGGGGGGGGGGTGCCCCCCCCTAAACACATGCTATCCTCACCGCTACAGCAACCGACTGCGACGGATGGCAATGGCGGCACTGAAGACGAGCTGTTGCTGTTTGTTGGCCCGGACACGGCGGCTACGGCGGCTGCGGCACGCAAAGTAGCGCTCAACAACCGTCGCGTGCTGGTGCGCGGACAGATGCTACTAAATCCACACACATCGGGAGACATTAGGCAGGAAGGTGGGATGGGTTTCGATGCTACTCCAGCTGCTGTTGCGTACGACGACAATACGTTTGTCATTTTTGCTGCTGAAAGTAGAAAACCCATCGACACGGATTTCACAGAATCGAACGCCGGCGTGGAAAGAGAGAAGAGCGAACAAACGAATTGATGATACACTGCAAACATATTTTAGAAGAGACGGTAGATGGGAAGAGGGTAGGAACAAAGAACAAATCTTGCGACAATACAGAAATAACTCTCATACTGACAGACCTAAGGAGGATATGCTGCCAGAATGCATTCCATGTTCCTAAGAAATGATACACAAATATTTGCAAATCAAGAATCATCCCTAGAGAAATGTTAACACATGTGTGTGGTAAGTAGCTTTCTTAGCATTCCCTATTGTAACTATTCTCATCAAATTGGGGTTTCTTTATCAAAACAATCCTTACATCTTTACATCTAAACATAAGTAGGCGAGCTATTAGAAAACTTATCTGCGCAAGATCTTTCGCATTGCAAATTGCATTGTAAAAAAGAAATTAAGTAATGGGAAGAACCCAGATTCCTTAAAGTAAGCATAGGACAAAACCTATTACAATTGGTGGATTGGTGATGTTTTGGATGGTGGTGATGGTGGCGTAGATAATGCAAATATGAATAGCTAAAAATATTACGAATAACTCAAGCTGAAAGCCTTTACATAAAGCGTACTCCTCAACAAAACACATCGAGATCGCGTGCGCGCGCGCATATGTTGAAGTATCTCAAGCACTTATGAAATACAAATACACAATTTTCAGAAACCAAACAAAAATCAACTTGACTGTCTCGGATGTATTTGTGCGAGAATGCCCGCTCATTGCCTGCCACTAATTATTTTTAATAAACGAAATTTAATGCATGAGAACATGACTTTAGATGGTTAAATGAATCTTCTTTTTCTGTGCCAAATCGTGAGCAAAAGAAGAGTGAATACAGATGGTTTTGGAGGAATTACGTGGTGCACATGTTGAAAGAATAAAAAACAGCTAATCGAATAAACGAGAACATGAACTCTTGCAATACTACGAACGTTATGTATCTCCTCTACCTTATATAGACAACCCACCATCTAACAAGGGTAGAATAACAAGGGTAATACGCAGGGGAACCCAAATGAACAACAACCAACCGTGCGTTATCTCTACCAACATGATGATGGCAGGAAGGAACCCGAAAGAGAAGGATATTGATTGTTTCTATAGCGTTAAGGGTTCGCAAGCAGATAACCGAAAAATGATCATTATGTGATATTATGATGGCAGTATTAAGTACTGGACACAGTTTATAGGTTTTGGGTTTAACGTGTAAGATTACATCGTTTGTTTATTTACTCTTTATATTTCTCTATAAATATACGCGTTCAACAATTATTCACACAAGAAAGAAAGATAGAATTGAACGCAATTGCATTTATAAGGTGATGGTAACGTCTAAGACACGGACGGAAAAGTTTGGATCCTGGTTATTAGCTAGTTATTAGCTCAATTTCATCCTTGATTTCAACGTCGCGAGTAATTCTTCAACACACTGATAGAACGAACGTGAAAATACATCGAATTATCGTCATATTTACCTCCCCATACTATGCATAGCCATAAGCACCCTCGAATGTAATATCATCTCCAAAAGCTGTACTGTTTCTACATTCAAGATTGGTGAAACTCTTAAACCAAGGCTTAAACCATCTCATAACGGAAAGTAGCTTCTGATACTCAATTTCGTGGAAGTAAACTTCACAACAGCCCATCGTAACAGAAACGAATGTGTAGAACACATTAGGCCATTGAAGAACCAGCGAAGCGATTTTCACGATTGAATTTATTACCCAAAGCCTTTACTTCTACATTTGGGACGTCATCACGCCTTATTACCATTAGTATGATCCAACACTATTGTGGTATCGGAAAAAGCATATGAAAAAGCTGCACACGGTAAGTGCCGCTATTCCTCCCGCAGTGCAGCTAAAACTATGCGTAAATAGTATGCGCGCTTAACGTCTCACGACGCAGCGGCGCACGCCATTTTCACTATAATGATAAATAAATTTAAACATTGTCAAGGATACAATATGCAATGACCACACCACGGATTGCACCCACAGCAGAACACGTCAACGGTGTCACACCAATTGCAGCGTACTGGCACTCCTATACACCACACCTTTCCTTTCTACGTATTTTCAAATAAAATCCTTGGCGGGGGAGCGGCGCAATATACTCTCCACAATCCATGCATACGGAGGTCACACAACCTCCATTACTAGAAGCGAAAACCACCCTGCTTCCGCTAAGATTACCGGCGCATATTTGCATATTCGATGACACCACCAATTGAAACACAATTTACGGTCAAAAGTGGGCATAAAATATATAAATAAAAATCTTTCCAATTACCGCCACCTTCGTTAACCAACGAGAACGCACGCGTGGCCTTTTACTTTAGGTTTCAGTTGTGCAAATGCGTGCAGTGAACAACCAACAACATGCTGCATGGAGAGAACCGCGGATGAAGACGGTGGTGATGGTGATGCTAAGATATTATCCCCACGTCTCTGAAAAACGATCAAATCTTCTGTCCCGTATCTCTATCTACCCAAATAATTTACAGGTAACCTGTGTAAGGTAACCGTATCCTGTACGTCTTCCGCTGGACGAATGTCATAAATTTACGTTTATTTATTTGCGTATACGTCATTGGCATAGGTCTGATGCATTTTAAAGATACGTCGTATCATATGCAAATGCCAAACAGTAGCTCACGGATCCTATACAAATTGTATAGTGATTAGACAATGACCATCAATTCCAATACTTTCCAACATTCCAAATCAAATCTAACCGTACGACCCTGCAAGTTCCTACTTTTCTGCTCCTTGCTTTCACTTTACAAAAATGTTATGTCAGCAAAAAGACACCGTGTAATCATTGAAAATAAGAAAACGTTATAAATAGCACTTAACATTCAATGCGAATTGCTTCAGAAATAATGAAAGCAAATTTGAAATGAATTTCGTAAAAATTGATTTTGAGAAAACTCTTTCCAGGTCTTGCAATTAAGCACGTTTTCAGTATGAAGCTGCATCAACAAAATGGCATCATACAATTAGAATAATCAATTATTTTTGTTTTATTACATTACATTAACTGAAAATGTACTTAAGACGTAATGCTATGATCTGATTTATTATCGTGTAATTTTACTTTCTGTTTATTCGTGATTTTTGTGATTTATGCGCGCATTTAATTATATACTTGGAATTGCGTGAGTCCTTTCCCCGTAAATTGGCAATGTCATGATCATCATTGAAATCATGGAATGTCAGAAATTGAAATCTTAGGCCTTTCCAAATTTGCAATGAACAATAAAACCACATTCAAAAAGCCGCTTTTGGACACAATTTTGTCCAAAAACATTGAAAAATTATAAATAGCATGGTCTGTCTCTGCCTGAAGAAAGGGGTGGTGGGTATGGTCGCAAAGTCCGCGGAGCAAAAATGCTAATTTATGAGTTCGAATCGCAACTAGACTAGACCTTCCTCCAGCACGCACGGTAGCACTGTCTGCGCAGGCCACGTGTATAATTAATCCAATGAAATCAAGAAATGATAGGTCTAGACCTACTAAAGAGATTGTTGTGCAAAAAAAAAGAAGACAGAAGGAAACCAGATTTTCCCATAAAACATAACGCCAACAAATTCTACCATAGTATGTTGAAGTAAAACTCTATCGTTATCATGACACCAACAAATCCATCCGTATACTTACATTTCGTTTCCCGCTTAAGATATGCCTGGAGTGCTGCTTTCAGTATCATCTATAAAATATATCTTCTTTCGACCCAAACTAAACTTGCAACGCCGAGTGGTGAATAGATAAGAGCTCCACAATTTTCAACGATGAATGCGCATCTTACCAGACAACAAAAACATTCATTTCAACATTCATTCATTCTTGACTCACTCAAATTGAATTAAATCTCTCGAAGATTCACGTCAACTTTATAGCAAAAGCTTAATTAACTAAAGTTTAGCAATAAGATTGCCTTCAACAACAACAAAACTGATAAAAAACTGTTTTAATATTTCCTTTTCGAAGTAGCGCTATTACATGTGTCACAAAATTTGATTTCATTAAATCAGTAATGCTACTTAACGAAACAGATGTGAAAAAGGGTATAATTTAAACATAATTTAGTTTAGCATAAAGCATAATCGTTAACAAAATCTTCGAAAGACGCCACACTCAACACAATACCGTTTAGTAAAACTAGTCGAAAAACAAAGCTTCAAAAATGTGTCTAAACGGCACAGTCCGCAATGTCCTATGACCAGCGAAACGTTTGCATTATCATTCGTGTGCTGTCGATAATTGTATGCTCGTGAAATTTCAAACGGTGAACACACCGCAAAAAATAAAAACGTCAGGTTTGATCTATATCGTTTGAGGGATGTTGGGACTAGGATTTTCAAGGATGGAGAATAATCGAATGTGCAAAACAGGAATGGATTGATGATGAAGAAGGGTGAAAATATTGTTTAAACCTATGTTTCTTACATTCAAACAAACATTTCCTAAGCAACGATACTATTGCTTCAGGAAACATACTTACCTGTCCCCTCCCCTATGCCCAAAAGAACAACTCATGCATTCCTTTGCAATCATTTTGACCAAGGCGACGTTATACAGGAAACAACTCGTTGACAGGAAAACTCGTTGATTTACACTCGCACCGAAACAACGACCACATTAGTTGGGAAAATGGTGTAACAATAACTACAAATGCAGAATAGAAAGCGGTACACGAACGAATATGGAAGATAATTGAAGGGATTATCAAAATAACACCAAAAATCATTTATATTCTGAGACAGATCGCATGTCAATTCGTCGTTAATATTAGCAATGGTATGTTAAAACTCTCCCTATCCAAATGTGCTAGTGGGAAAACCGGTTTCATAAAACTGTAAATATCCCGCAGTACATACATGCTAAAAAAAACATAATGCGTGTACATCAAGGGATAAAAAGACAATAAAGCGTGTGCTCGAACCATTCTCGCGAACATCAATCAGAAACTTCTTTGGCAGAGGACACAGTGTTGTGTCAGAGGGGATCGAACGAAGGGGACAAGGCCAATAACCTCGTCCAACAACTTTGTCAAAATGAGGAAGAGAAAGGCATTAAATCAATAAGTTTGGGGCAGAACACACGTTGCAATGACGCCAGCATTAACTGGCGGCATATGATCTGATGGTATTTATATTAATTGAACTTCAATTAAAAGCTCCAGTTTAAAGTATGTGCTTAGCATTGATAAGCGTAAAATCTATATCATTGATCTTAAACCATATCATTAATAGATATACTGCTTTCAATTCTGTCAATATCTTACCATATATACACGCATTTTCCCCTGTGTTGATGTGGTGGTGGCCAATTACCTCACTGCAAATCGTACTTTATTCCGATTTGCAGCTACAACAACCTCGCTGGCAGTAAGGTGCAGGCGAAGACGATGGGACTCCTCCGGATATCTCGATGATACAGCAGTTGAATGACCGCCGAGAGAGAAATATCCATATTTTTCACCTTCAACACAGCACTGGCACGGTTAGAGATCGACACTAATACAACAAACACTAGCACTGAATTTAAAACACTGTACCACACTTGAATAAATCACTTCAACACGCATAGCCACACAGAGACATATACACATTTTAACAGCACAAAACTGCACTTGCAACGTATTGACAGAGGATTTCATCATCGTTGCTTCCTCTTACAATCATCAGCATCCCGGGAGAGACACTCATCAAAAAGAAGAGCAACAAGCTTGAAAACGTTCTCGTGAATAAACGGACGACGAATCGATTTGCATGCGTTTCGCGTGGGACAAAGGAAAGGGTAAGAGATAGAGATAGAGCGAGAGAGATAAATAACGAACCTGAATAAAAAAGAACAAATCATCTTGACAATCAGAAAGCAAAAAACGCACACCAACGAACGCGAAGTTTGTATGATCGACAACAGGAAATGAAACGCGCGTGTAACAAGTTGGCGAAATGAAAATACTACAACGAAACAGACCGCGTGGAATTAAATTCGGGAACTGGTTTCTTACGCGAAAGAATGCAGCAGGCGTGAAAGAGAGACCGGATGAATCTTGACTTGACATTTTGACAGATTTGACAGGACATGCATGCACGCCCAGATGAGAGGAGGGGCGGCGTACATTGCTATACCACTACTGCTACTACAACTACTCAAACGGACGCAACGAAGAGACAACGACGAAGGCGAGTAGACACAGTAGAGGAGACACACCACGAATTTGCAATCCACGCTTGCAATACATCTATCCCATAATCCCCCTTCCTTCTAAACATAAAAAAAAACTACGGGAGAAATTGGCTAGTTGTTAACGAGACGATTTGGCTCCAAATTACTCATGACTATAGCTCAGCGGAACACGCCTGCGCGCGCTTGATAGCAAGATCATACACATTAGACCTTACATCCCAAAAACCCATACATAACGAATCTCTTCCTCTCCACCAAGAAGCATGCGGAATAATGAATACTACGTTTTTCCTATGAGGATCAGCAAGCAGCAACATAAACTTGCCAATAGCTCTGGCAAATATGCCAGAGTAAACACAATACTACAGAAGTTAACGAAAATGATTTCGAATCACAAGCGAATAAAGCAGCAAGGGCTCTTAACAAGCCACGGAGGTATTGATTGAAATCAACGCTTTGGCGCCTCAAAAAGCGAGAGTTCTCCTGTGCAGTTCCGCAACACGATCAAGAAGAAGTTTATTGTGCGCAAGAATATAGCAACGAAAGAGAGTTATTTCATATATTTTGCATACATTCATATTTATATTGAGTAGGACGACATAGAACAGAACAGAAAAAAGATAACCCCAATTCAGATAACACCGAACGGCTCTCATTAAAGAGCACCCCGCACACATCAGGGTTGCAACAAACAAAAAAAAAACAATTTAACAAGCTCTTACCCGTAAAACCACCATATTCACCGAGACACATTCCGCACAGCACAAGTTTGTTGTGCGAGTTCATACAAAACAACACCGTCATTAACACAATACAACAGGACATGGACAACAGGGTGCAGCAAAATGCATTTAACCGAACCATCCGATCAAAATGGCCCACACCACATTCACATCCCATCATCGCTACTATTTTTTAGGGGGGGTGTGCGAAGCATACAAACGTGAAAGTTTGCCAAACGACAACCACCGTCCAGTACTCGACAACTAAATGCATCTGCTGCACACTCCCCAATACCACCACCACATAACGCGCGCGCGCCTAACAGAAGCAACAGACTCGCATTCAGGCCGGACGGTCGTGCATTTGCGTTAACCAAAACCTCCGTCCGTGTCCAAAAGAATAAAATATAGTGTTTAGTAAGGACCACCCATCCCATACACCACACACTACACATCCTGCGGTCTTGCCAGAAGCTAACTAAAAATGTGATTCTTTTGTTTTGCATCTTAAATATTAAAGCCATAGTTAAACAGAAGCGTTAGGAAGTAAACAAGGGATAACATACAAAACCGATTTGAGATTGTTTGTGTTTGTGGATGCACGAGGAGAGATTCGAGGGATAAAAAGGTAATGCAAGGAGTAAGTGGTGAATGAAAAAGATATAAAGCATTGTGAGCGCGCATGATGACAGGATGAAAGAGTGGCGAAACGAAACGCAAACATGAGGAGGAGAAGGAGGAGGAGGAGGAGGATGAGGAGGAGGAGGAGTAGGAGGAGGAGGAAGAGGAGGAGGAAAGATCTTTTACAAAACATAATTATTCTTTTACAAACTAAAATGTTTGGAAACAAATACAATAAAAAAAACTTTGGCAAAAAGATAGCTATGAAATAGTGTTCTACGCATAACGATATTTGCAGGGATAGAAGTAAATAGTAAGCTAAACAACACTACACAATCACCAAATAGCAATTACGTTTATAGACGTATAATATAAAATATATAGATACTTAATGGAATGTACACAATACGGTATGCAAAGATTTAACGTTGCGTTACTTGTGGGATATATCGATTGTAATCGAAATGTTTAAACGAAACATCAATTAGAAACTACATATTATATATTTCTTTATGAAGAACGAACGTTGAGTAGAAGCAAGAGAATAACTATTATTAGCCTGGTGCAACAGATGTCCATAAAAATAGGCCATGGATTTCACACACACACACACACGACAGAAATCGAAGTAAAAACATCAAACTAAAAGATTCAAGTAAGAGAGAAGACTTCAACAAGATTATTTAAACAATATAAAAGATAACGTACAGTGTGCTAGGATAAGAGTATAAAAAATAACGCTGTAGATAAGAAACATTGCGCATCGATCAACGATGCGTCCTGCATACACTTGCACTTCGCATATCAGAGAGCTGGGGGGGTAAAAAAAACTACGGGAGAAATTGGCTAGTTGTTAACGAGACGATTTGGCTCCAAATTACTCATGACTATAGCTCAGCGGAACACGCCTGCGCGCGCTTGATAGCAAGATCATACACATTAGACCTTACATCCCAAAAACCCATACATAACGAATCTCTTCCTCTCCACCAAGAAGCATGCGGAATAATGAATACTACGTTTTTCCTATGAGGATCAGCAAGCAGCAACATAAACTTGCCAATAGCTCTGGCAAATATGCCAGAGTAAACACAATACTACAGAAGTTAACGAAAATGATTTCGAATCACAAGCGAATAAAGCAGCAAGGGCTCTTAACAAGCCACGGAGGTATTGATTGAAATCAACGCTTTGGCGCCTCAAAAAGCGAGAGTTCTCCTGTGCAGTTCCGCAACACGATCAAGAAGAAGTTTATTGTGCGCAAGAATATAGCAACGAAAGAGAGTTATTTCATATATTTTGCATACATTCATATTTATATTGAGTAGGACGACATAGAACAGAACAGAAAAAAGATAACCCCAATTCAGATAACACCGAACGGCTCTCATTAAAGAGCACCCCGCACACATCAGGGTTGCAACAAACCAGTTAAGTTAAACGACGGGAGAGAGAGAGGTGGATTGCGAAAGAATAAGGCAATGATGTAAAGGAGAAATGGTTCAAGAGATTAGGACGAAAGAAGACAGATAAATAAAAGCAAGTCAATGACTATATATAGCAGTGAATTGGTATTGCGGTGTATTACACAAAACGAGCAGAAGGAATTATGTTGAAACAAGTATTATGGATACACGATCCAAACAAAACATAAATGCAAAAAATCAAGACATTATTTTAATAAAACATGCAGCAATAACTAAATAAACAAAACAGTTGCAAAAAGGAAAAAGGGATTTCAACCTTGCGAGTTGATATTTCAACTTGTGTGTATCGGATCGGAAGCACAATTATACAATAATTTCCAACAACCGCTGAATGTGATCAAGTCACACACACACACACACACGACAGAAATCGAAGTAAAAACATCAAACTAAAAGATTCAAGTAAGAGAGAAGACTTCAACAAGATTATTTAAACAATATAAAAGATAACGGGAGGGGCGGCGTACATTGCTATACCACTACTGCTACTACAACTACTCAAACGGACGCAACGAAGAGACAACGACGAAGGCGAGTAGACACAGTAGAGGAGACACACCACGAATTTGCAATCCACGCTTGCAATACATCTATCCCATAATCCCCCTTCCTTCTAAACATAAAAAAAAACTACGGGAGAAATTGGCTAGTTGTTAACGAGACGATTTGGCTCCAAATTACTCATGACTATAGCTCAGCGGAACAACGTTGCGTTACTTGTGGGATATATCGATTGTAATCGAAATGTTTAAACGAAACATCAATTAGAAACTACATATTATATATTTCTTTATGAAGAACGAACGTTGAGTAGAAGCAAGAGAATAACTATTATTAGCCTGGTGCAACAGATGTCCATAAAAATAGGCCATGGATTTTCTTTAAACGATCTACTATAATCTCTCGGAAATATGTTAACATATTGTACCCCACATGTTAAGCTTCGCCAAATGCAACTTAAAAAAAACGTGAATGAACAATGAGCTCATATTTTTCATCGTACCTTTAGCACCAGCACTTCATTAGTGCTGGTAAGAAGCAGAAAAAAAAAACAATTTAACAAGCTCTTACCCGTAAAACCACCATATTCACCGAGACACATTCCGCACAGCACAAGTTTGTTGTGCGAGTTCATACAAAACAACACCGTCATTAACACAATACAACAGGACATGGACAACAGGGTGCAGCAAAATGCATTTAACCGAACCATCCGATCAAAATGGCCCACACCACATTCACATCCCATCATCGCTACTATTTTTTTCTTCTTTTACACCAGCAGCAGCACCCACAAAAAATGCATTGTGCAGAAACGGGAATGGAAAAATCCCCAAAAGGAAACTCGTCTACACAAAGGCTTTCTGTCTTTGTCCCTCCTCTATTGCTGGCGAGTACAACTCTAGAATATGCATTAAAATAACGGTTAAAATTACGGTCAAGCATGGTGTGCTGATCAGCGGCACCATGGCACAATTATTCACTGCACAACATGCTAAACATCGCAGCACAACACTGAGGATTTAAAAAATGTGTGATCATCTCAAATCGACCTCTACCACCGCAATAACAATAAATAGTATAGCACGAAAAAGAGCATTGTGCCTATTGCATACTACCACCGGAACACCTTCCCAGTTCGCCGCTCCAGTGCGATCTCTTCAGTTAAGGCATGATGATCAGTATCAATCGAAGAACCCACCTAAACGCAAGCCCAATTCATTCAATAGGTTCACAATAAGAAAAACCGGCCAAGGTAACCAAAGAAATCCAGTAAGATATTAATCGCATCCACGATGAATCGGTAAGATAGAGGGGGAGGGACAAGACCGCGTACCAAGCCACAGTGTAAATGTCACACTCCGTCATAAACACACGAAGGAAAACCGTGTAGCGGACGGATGTCGAGGACGACAGAACAACAACCTAGCGCCGCGCAATGTATTGCACACACCACAACGCGGTGTCGTCGTGTCGTGTTTCACTTATTTCGCCCACGCACCACTCAAATCGAGGAGTCATAAATACGACGAACAAAGAGTACAGCCCAACAACCGGCGATGGTATGAACGGAGCAGAGAAAAAACAGTCTCCGGCGACAGACACGGCGTGATGGTGTTCTGCCCCTTCCCAAAAACCGGCGAGACTGGTCAACAAGCGCCGTGCAGCAGCCGTGCGCGAATTTCGTTCCACCACTGCGCGGCGTCCGATGCAATAATGCAACGTGTGCTGTCTATATTTTATGAGCCTTTAGCTGCGTACGCGTGTGTGTGCGTGTGAATGCGTCCATCATGACTTTAACTTAACTTTTGCGAAGGTTATTAACACCGATCATTTATTTACCCCTGCGCCGTTTGTTCGAGAAGCGCAATCAACGCGCGTGCGCGGCGCTCGCTCTCCGAAGTTTGTCCTTCTTGCATCCCCAATAACTTCTACGCATTTCTCTTCTCCCTGCCGCTCACAATCCTCCTTTTTAATATTTGTTCGGCATATTTTATTATGGTCAAGGTGCTGTTAGGAACGTAAGAAAGAAGCACGCTATTTCTTAATTATTTTGCATATCCCTAGAGTAACTGAAAAAAGCTGCCAATTCTTCGCATCCCTGGATCTTCTTGAGTAGCTCGAACAAGACCATCGAAATCAGGCAATTCCAATGTGAGGGGACCAATGCTAAACGACGTTAAATTTAAAAATCTGTGGGAGGACATTAAACTCGACCATTAATCGACTAACAAACAGTCAACATATACACGCGAGTGTATGCCAACTATAGCCGGTGCTGATGAGGCCGACCGAATCGATGACCGTTGGAACTCCTTCTTTGTGCAACAAACGATGACGCACCATCATCATCACCATAGTCTTGCTATCCTCAACATCAATTTCAGCTTGCATCCACAGCACGATTGTGTACGTGTGTCTCATGCAGTCATTGCAAGACCTCCTTGCGAACGTTTATTGTCATAAAAAGTACATCTTCTCTAGAAAGACATAGGACTTGATTGCGAGTGTGCGCTTAGGCCATACACATTATTATTCGACAGCCGTTTGTTACCTGGCAGAATAGGTCAAAATACCTCCTCCACATACTGCCTCTTTTTCATAATGACAACTTTGACTTACATCAAAGGCAAAATACATTGCGCGTCCTAAGTGTATTAACTTCTCATTATGTAGTAACCACACGATCTTATAATGTTTTTTCACACAGGACACTAACGATATTCTCTTGCTTGCTACTACATACTAGTTAATAGTTAAGTGAATTCCATTTAACAAAACACACATGTACACACACGAAAAGTAGCGTGTAGGAAACGAGTGAGGAAGTACGTTCCGGTATTAATTTTAGGGATGATAGAGGATATTCATGTTTTGGATCAAGATTTGTCATGGAGAAGCAATATGAGAGGTATGAATATAGTTTGATTAATAATAGTACTAGGAAAATATTAACTATTCAATTTTATTGCTCTTTTTGTCTTAGTTTTGCTTGTGTTGTATTGTGATTATACCTTATTGTTTAACAGAAAAATAATTAATTTTGCAAATAAAAGTAATAATACAAAAACCAAACAAACAAACTATGAGAGATAGAGAAAGAGATAACAACAAATTTACATTGCTTTTTTGCTTTTTTGCTTTGGGAAGAAATACGATCCATAAAACCACTATCCATGGGAAAAAGATCATAATAAGCCTCAATCCCAGTCGAGGCGAAGTGACAAGCAATCGAGAGAGTAGTATGCAGAAATGATTATGCAACTTTACCTAACAGTGAATGCAACCACCAACCTACTTCCGAAGGACGTTTTATTACGTCGTTTAATTATTTTCGTTTAATATTACGTCGTTTTTCGATTTGCATAACGCGAAGACGACGAGTGCGCCCGCGCACGCACAAACATGTAATGATGGTAAATAAAACAAAGTAAATAATTTAATAAAAAGATGACACTGCCTTCTCTGGCCCCCGAGGAAGGAGGGAGTACGTTGTTGCTGTTGTAAAGTGGGACACACTGTGCTGAATCTAAACCGCGCCCATAGGATGCATCATTTATGCGAACGTATTAAGTGAATCGCGCCATCATCATGCACACAAGCGCTCATTACCATATTAACTGTTTTCTGTGCACAGTGCGCCATTAGTTTCTTCTTGCATCTTAAATTCTTGAGCTTTTTTTTAGGTTTTCTATCTCTCGATCTCAATGATTGCTTTCGCTCGACGAATGGGGAGACGACGACACAGACTGAAACGCTAAGTCCGCGTGTAATAAACGTACTTGAGCTCGCGGCTCCGGAAAAAGGAGGTAAATTGGATAGTTGAGCGTTTTATGTATCGTAAGTCTTGTCCAATTTGTAGAAATGGAAAAGCTCGCTTACCTTGTGCGTCTCGATGTTGTCCACCGACAGCGTCCTGACCGGCAATAAACGATTCGTTCTGCTCACGTTCCATCGGCCATTGTGCATACCCTGTGGGTGGTAGCGTATTTTATGTTTGCGTTTTTCCAGTTGCGCGAGGATGAAACCACAGGCCATTGCACAGGTGATAATGATCGGAAAAGAAGAAACCATTTAAAAATAGATTAGTTTGCGTTCAAGTATTAAAAAAAAGGCATAAAAACGAACGGACAGAGCATGCTTTGTACGACAGGAGGGGAAAGTAAGAGAGTGGGAGGATTGATCGCTGACCTTGACTAGATACATCGCCACCGTGGCTCGGTCCAGGTTGGTCCAATTCGTCCATTAGATCCTCATCGTCCATAGTCAAATCCTCAACATTCTCATCCTGCACGTCTTCGTATTCGCTCTTCGGTTCGATCATAAGCTCGCCCATGGAAGAGGTCGACGTTTTGCCGCGTCTTCCGCCGTCCCGCAGGTGATGATGGCGCGAACCGGACTTTACCGACGAAGCACCGTCGCCATCTTGCTCATTGTCCGTAAGATCGTTTCCGTCGTCATGTTCCGTACCGGTGGCCACACTGCCTGGCCCGCATCGCTCATCGTCGTCCGAGGATTGGGCGGCAGCAGCGGCGGCCGCAGCCGCTTGCTGCTTCTGCAGTTTCAGTGTTTCGGCCGCAGCCTGTTGAACAGTTTCAGTCTTTTTTAGAGCAGCGGCTGCTGCTACAGCGGCAACCGACAGCACGTTTGCGCTGCTGTTGCTACCCGCGGCGGCCGTAGACGACGAGGACAGAGCGGAGGCAGCGGCATTGGCGGAGGCACCGGAAGCGCCACCTACCGCCGACGTAGCCGCATTCGCACCCGTTGCCGTGTGGATTGAATGAGATGAGGAATTTGAATGCTGGTCATGATTATCTACACGTAAAATGAGAAAAAGAAAAAAACAACGTTAATATGGTGTAAATTGGTGTGAATAATTATATAAATTCCATGAAATCTCGATTTAATCTCGCTCTTAATGTGCGGGATGGATTAAGTAATATATAGAAAATGTGCAACTAATTTTCACGCACAATTTTATTAGAAAAAGTTAGAACTATAAGATTCGAAGAATATGCAGCGAGAATTGAAGCTTAAGCAACACCTGGATATAAGCTTTTCAACGAAAAGCTTTACCTCATGACAAACATCACGATGTTGTCGTTGCAAGTAGAAGAAACAATCTTATTGTATTTTTGTCATCGATGATATCGCTTTTATCAGTGCTGTTTTCTGAACTTACTCTTTATCGGTGCGAGAGTTTGTCATGAGGTAAAGCTTTTCGTTGAAAAGCTTATATCCAGGTGTTGCTTAAGCTTCAATTCTCGCTGCATATTCTTCGAATCTTATAGTTCTAACTTTTTCTAATAAAATTGTGCGGGAAAATTAGTTGCACATTTTCTATATATTACTTAATCCATCCCGCACATTAAGAGCGAGATTAAATCGAGATTTCATGGAAATCTTTTATAATCCTTTCCATTTGCAGAACCGACACGCATAAACAAGACAAACAAAGCACCACAAACTGAAACACAGTCCACGGCTGGAAGAAGGCTCACACCATGGACGATGATCAGCAGTTCTGTCTTCGATGGAACAATCACCAGAGTACACTAATCTCGGTGTTCGACACACTTCTGGAGAATGGTACTCTGGTCGATTGCACATTGGCGGCCGAAGGAAAATTTCTGAAGGCCCACAAAGTTGTTCTATCGGCATGCAGTCCCTACTTTGCGGTAAGTGTCGTAAAAAATGTGCTACCGAATAAAAGCTTTTGTTGCCGCAATGGGACTAAACGTGGAAATTCATAATTTTTTCATCGTTCGTCGCAATTTTTACAGACCTTACTCTCCCAACAATACGACAAACATCCGATCTTCATACTCAAAGATGTGAAATTTCAAGAACTCCGCGCCATGATGGATTACATGTACCGTGGCGAGGTAAACATCTCCCAGGACCAGCTGGCCGCGCTGTTGAAAGCGGCCGAGTCACTGCAGATTAAGGGGCTGTCCGACAATCGCAGCAGCTCGTCGTCATCCTCGGCTGGCGCAGCCACCGGAGGAGCCGGCGTGCATTCGCAGCAGAAGCAAAGCGATACACCCGCTGCAAAAACGCTACAGCCTCCCGTACCTGCCAGTAAGGTAAGTAGCGGTAGCACCGCGGCTCTCTATTATCTCCGCCAGAACGAACTTGTAGATACTTAACCCGAGCTTTCCTTTACTTTGTTTGTACCATAGGCATCAGGTCTGACGATTGAAAACAAAAGGCCTTTGAAGTCGGAATTGCTCGAGTCGGATGTGTCCGGTTCACGGGAAGGTTCCACTAGTCCAACGGCGCGAAAGCGTAAAAAAGTTCGCAGGCGCAGTGTAGATACGAACAACCTACTAATAGGTAAGCATACACAACAACAAACATATATCCCATCACGACACAGCAGAATCACCCGGTTTCCGGTGATATTCACTTCTCAATCCGCGATTCCTGTCTCTCATATTCAATCAACCAACGCTTATACCACCTCTATCTAATCTTGCGGAATACGCTTGATCGATCACGCACGAAGAAAACCCTGTGAGGCAACTATCGCTCAATGTGTTAGGTTTTGCAACATTCCCTTATTTTCATACACCACCATCACGATGTTGTCGTTGCAAGTAGAAGAAACAATCTTATTGTATTTTTGTCATCGATGATATCGCTTTTATCAGTGCTGTTTTCTGAACTTACTCTTTATCGGTGCGAGAGTTTGTCATGAGGTAAAGCTTTTCGTTGAAAAGCTTATATCCAGGTGTTGCTTAAGCTTCATAACCTTCAATAGAGTCTTAGCAAGTTTTTATCTCTGGCAGCGATTCGAAACGGGGTTATTTTAGAAGGAGTTTATTTTAGAAAAATCATGTATGCTTATACGTCATACACCAGCAGCTAAAATTATCTTTTATAATCCTTTCCATTTGCAGAACCGACACGCATAAACAAGACAAACAAAGCACCACAAACTGAAACACAGTCCACGGAGGAGAGGATCAAGAGTGGTCTTTCTATGTATGTGTCACACTTGCCTTTTGGTGTTTCTTCTGTGGCCCTGCCTAACTACTTCTTCGTATCACCGAGGGTGTGGAGGAGGAGGTCGCCCAACTTGGTATGCCGTCGCTTTCCTTAGAAAAAAATGGTGTTGACCGTTTTTTTTTGCGCGATCCCTCTTTCCATCGGGTGATCATTAGCCTCGATTCATTTCTTTCCAGTGTCATTGTATCTCACTTGGGTGGATCGACCTCCTCCACCCAAGTTGATTGTGTGATTTTTCCTTTGCTCTTTCGTATCGGCTGTCTTGGATCAAATACCTTTATGTGGGTCACAAGTAAATATTTTTAAGCTTTCATTTCACGCACACGAACACACGCACGCACACACACATTAGCTCGCTACCGAGGGAAGAAGAACGTTGGAACGATAAAGAGCGAGCGAGATATATTGAGAGAAGTGAGAAACGCAGTGTGTAAAAGAGAGGGACGGAAATGCTCATTCGATCGCAGTACGTCATCAGTTATCGAAATACAGACTTTTTTCATCAGTGTCGTTCGTGACGATGGGGTGTGGTGTGAGGGATATTAAGGCGCTTGTGGGACTTTTTTTTAGTCCGTGTAGTGTTGCTGCGCGGTCGCTTTTAATTTCGAAAAGCGCTAGCCGCAAGTGTATGTGTTTTTGCCTGTCTCTGCTATGCTTACTTTCCGGGTGTATTGGATGGACGGACTCGCAAAAAAAGATTGGATGGTGTGTAATCGAGACACAACACCGAACAACGGCTTCTGAGAGCAAGAGAGGCACATGGACGGGCGAATAATATTTAGGCAACATTTTTCCAAATGTGCTTTTAAATTTCATTGAGTACAGTATGCGCGCACTACTACGCCTTGGTAAGGGGGAGGTTGTACGAGAGGAGAGGATCAAGAGTGGTCTTTCTATGTATGTGTCACACTTGCCTTTTGGTGTTTCTTCTGTGGCCCTGCCTAACTACTATGATATGGATCGTTCAAAGGTACTGCGCAACCATTTTCCTTTTTCTGATATGGAGGTGGTGGTCCTTTAATATTTACGTACGGTTTTTTTTGTATGAATGGACGAAGGTATTCGGTAGCAATGGATCGACCTCCTCCACCCAAGTTGATTGTGTGATTTTTCCTTTGCTCTTTCGTATCGGCTGTCTTGGATCAAATACCTTTCATGGATAGTGTGCTGGGTAGGGTGTGGAGGATGTGGTTGAAAAATAAACGACAACGGTTGTCGCTGTCGTAAATGATCTGTGTGCTGGTGGGGCTTTTTCCCTTTTGCTTTTCTGGCTAAGAATCTTAATGGACGATCACAAAGCACGCATATGTATGTGTTGGTGAAATCGTATGGCGCATCATATGTGCCGTGCCTGTTTTTTCGTAACACATTGAAAGATGGTTTGAGGAGTTGGGTTTTTCCATCACGCTTTCCCGAAGGTGTTGCACTCATTTAGGGTTGTGGGGTTTGTTTTTCAATATCGCGCATAGGATCGTGCTCAACGTTGTAAACTTCTGGTAGTTGGTGTATGAAAATAGGTGATACAATAATTGCTCATCTACTTCTTAACACTTTTAAAATTGGAGTAATAACGTATGTACACGATCTTTAACACATCGTGTGTACCAGTTGCCCGGCGTTTTACGCCCAGCGTAAAAAGCCATCTTCCCGGAATAAATTTTGTTACAGTGTGATATTCGGTTAGATCCCTATTCGGTTCCGTATCATGATTATTGTGTGTAGTACATCGAGCGACAACGTGTGGCTTAATCTTTTTCCGTGCAAGTAACTTCTTATCGACCCCAACCGCTTGTTTCCACTGCATGCGAGTCGCATCGATCGATTACAATTTATCACGCACGGCCTCTCCTCGACTATTTCACAAGAATGTTGAAATAGCCAGAAGCACATATGCGTATGCGTGCACCATATTGCCATCGATCGACTAAACGATAATATGACACCACATAGCTTCATATGCTAACACATACAGCTGTGTCGCTCTCTTTTTGAACTATCATGAAGAAAGCGTGTCCTATCACGATCAAGGATGATGATGATGGAAATTTGAATGTGTGAAGTGGACTGCGGATGGATGCTAAGCGTATTATAAATTCTGCTGCTGTCAATCGGACGAATAGACGCCACTAGCACACCACGTGATCGCATTCCGCTCTTGCGTGCATGATATGGATCGTTCAAAGGTACTGCGCAACCATTTTCCTTTTTCTGATATGGAGGTGGTGGTCCTTTAATATTTACGTACGATGATTATGATGGTGTCTTTCTCGTTCTTCCCAACTGTGGTCGGAATGATGATGGTCGCCGCCGTCACACCGGTGTGATATTCAAGTATCGAGTCAACTAACCTATCTGAAGTTTCGAACAATAAATGAGTGGGTAGCAGAGAAAGCGCGAGTTTGAGGAATATTTCATTTTTTTCCTGTGTTCTTTCCACCATGGATAGTGTGCTGGGTAGGGTGTGGAGGATGTGGTTGAAAAATAAACGACAACGGTTGTCGCTGTCGTAAATGATCTGTATTAATTTTCATGAGTAACTCGTGGAGTTGTGTGGCGTTACACTTATAATCAGTATATGCAACGCAAACGCATCAACGCGTGTAAAACAACAATGTCAGTCAGAGTATATGATTACTGCGTTAAATAATGTTATTTCCACCAGCATTCTTTGTGTTTTCCGGTATCGGAAATAGGGCTTTGTGGTGGTTTAGACCATCACCAAAAAAACAGAAGTTATGAAATGTCGTAAATAATACATCGTTTTTAAAAAATATGTCGAAAAGAAGTATACAGTGTGTTAGTATACAGGAACGAAATTAGTAGAATACAATGCCTCATAACTGATCAATCCACCACCAAGTCTCCTCGCTCATGATGAGGCTGATGGATGTCCAACCGAATGTGCACACACATACAGAGAAACGCACTAAAGCCTATAATAGAAACCCCCAAATTTAAAACGACTCTTAAAATCGCATGACCGGCGAGACCAATACATCAACATGCATCCCACCGACAACAGCCTCACGGCCGTTTCCCTAACCACCTTCCGGAACCCAGCATACATCAAAGCGATCCCATCTGATGACGGATGACAGAAACCATCCCTCTCTGCTTTAATGTCCTCACCCACACACACACGCTTGCATAAAGCCTTAATTTCTTCTCGATCTCTCCGGCGTGCGTTTTCGTTTATTTCCATTCAGCGTATGTTTTCGCATTAAGAACGACAGAACTAGTAGGATTAATAACGATCATGAATTACTATGCGATTAATTGGAAATGATCCTCACAGCATATCGCCGGAAAAGAGGGAAAGTGTGTACTCGAATGCTTCACATACAGACGCAATACACACACACACACACCTCGGAAGATCCAGATGCGAGTAATGAGAGTTTCTAACTTCGCTAATAAATACCCACCCCAAATGGAACACCCTTTACCCTTATGCGCGAGTGCGACGAATGAAAAAAGGTGATCGCAAATGCCGCGCATACATTGACTCACGTACTACTCAAAAAGCGCCCCTGCTGCCTGCCTCCTCCGGGGGTACAAAGGGTTGGCGGGTCATTTCAACGCCACTACGCCATTTTGACGAAGCACCGAACATGCCACAACGTTGGTTTGGTTTGGTAGTAATTTGCTAAAGGCGATCCTTCGAAGCGTAGTGGGTTTGCACTCGAAAACTCGCCACAAAAGGCCCAACATCACACACATCCCGAGAACAACGCGAACGAGAGAGTGCGAGAGATAATAAACTCGCACGCACACTTCCACCGTGCCGCGGCTTTTCCGCCAGCGGTACAACAGAGAGCGGACGAGCGCGAGTGAACGAGATGCCAGCTAGTTGTACGCTGAGAGAGGGAGCGTAGCGCAGAAGGAAAAAAATGCCGGAGGCATTTACACCACACTAAGCGCTTGTATGTTTCAAGTAAGCTATCTCAAATATACACAAACAAACACACCAGTACTATCGCGATCTTATATAAAAATCCACATTGCATTTTTATTTCACTGTCCTTCGGTAGCGTGCGCACACACACCCATCTTGCATCTTAAAGGTATACCCCTTTTTCGCACCACCTACTGAGCAAAGATCCCCCAAACTCACTCTACACACAAACACACACACATACCCAAACAGAACACCTTCAAAATCATCTAAAAAACCACATAAGCAGTAGCCGAAAAAAGCGGTGACCGAAAATATTCCAGAAACAGAAAAAACTTTACCTCACACGTCAAATATCGCAAACGGTTTATTATCTCTCGCACTCTCTCGTTCGCGTTGTTCTCGGGATGTGTGTGATGTTGGGCCTTTTGTGGCGAGTTTTCGAGCGGCAGGCTTTAGTTGCCATCGGCGCGTCCATGTGAGATCGTGTGTCGCTTGGTTCGTGGTTGCGGCCTCGAAAGCGGCGTGTGAAGTGCGGCGCTTCTTCTACCTAGCAGAAAAAGAAAAAAAGCGAAACAAAAGCGCACAACCGTACCGACGAGTGATAGAGCGGCG
>KZ072329.1:92234-102256 GCA_002091845.1 Anopheles cracens
GATATTGGAGTAACCCATTTGATGGAAGCGCACGCAGCCGACCAAGCGATCGTTTGCGATATTTGACGTGTGAGGTAAAGTTTTTTCTGTTTAGTTATGAGGCATTGTATTCTACTAATTTCGTTCCTGTATACTAACACACTGTATACTTCTTTTCGACATATTTTTTAAAAAAGTTATCTGTATGATCACTGGCTAAATGTTTTTGTTTCCGTGTTTTTTTTTTCATGCATAATGTTTGAAAATCATTGTGGTTTTCATTTTCGGCTTTGGTTAAATATACTTCTCGTGCGGGGACAGCGATGTTCGTCGTTCATCGTTTTCTCTGCAAACCCACTACGCTTCGAAGGATCGCCTTTAGCAAATTACTACCAAACCAAACCAACGTTGTGGCATGTTCGGTGCTTCGTCAAAATGGCGTAGTGGCGTTGAAATGACCCGCCAACCCTTTGTACCCCCGGAGGAGGCAGGCAGCAGGGGCGCTTTTTGAGTAGTACGTGAGTCAATGTATGCGCGGCATTTGCGATCACCTTTTTTCATTCGTCGCACTCGCGCATAAGGGTAAAGGGTGTTCCATTTGGGGTGGGTATTTATTAGCGAAGTTAGAAACTCTCATTACTCGCGTCTGGATCTTCCGAGGTGTGTGTGTGTGTGTGTGTGTATTGCGTCTGTATGTGAAGCATTCGAGTACACACTTTCCCTCTTTTCCGGCGATATGCTGTGAGGCTCTAAAGATCACTTGTATGGTGTGTTGGCTAATGGCGAACGATCTAGAACAGAAAGTGGCATTATGTTCCCCTCCCTTGTCGTTGGCTACTGGGAGCAAGTGTGCGCCCGAATCTTGGGTTGTGTGAGATATGATCGAAAGGAAGCAGCGAAGTGCGTTCGTGTGTGTTTTTCCATGACGCTGAACATTTGATACGATGGAAATAAGTGTCGGATGATGGTGTGCTCTATCTATGGTCGCCGTCATCTTCGCATCTCATGCAAACTTATAAAAACTCTTCGGGTTAGTTGGTTTACGCCATAGTTCTGATGATATTTTAAATTATCAATTACTGAAAGTATGATTGTGTGTTTGTATTTGCCACATTGATGCTTAAACTACTAGGTCGGAATAAATATGACAGTACACTGTGCGAGCAAAAGCAATACGATACAGCACTCCCCATACACTGAGAGTCGTTTGTTAGCCGTGTGTGTTTGGTCTCCGTCATGGGTAGCATCAAGTAACCGTGCGCTGCTGTTGCTGTGGTGCTGACCGCGTTCGAACGTATGCGTACACTGTGTATGTGTGTGGTGCCACAAAACGCGCGCGCCCGAGGGTACAGTCTCGAAGAATAAGGCAGATTGAAGTATGGTTGGAGTGACTGGCGAAGGTTGGGTAGTAGTTGGTGGTGTTGGTGGTTGGCAATCGACGAGGTTGATCGTCGTCGCGTCGTCACCGCCGTCTAGGGGAATGAGTGGAGTGTATGTGTGTGTGTTTCGTTCTCCCCTTCGCAAGCCTTGTTGGTGTGGCTGGTTGTGATGTCCTCATGGCTGCCTACGTACTTTTTTAATGCTTCTACGGCCTCTGACAAAACAAGTCAGCTCATGTTCGAGAGCGAAAGAGACGGAACGAATAAGCGTCGCTCTTTTCGTGTATTCTCGTTCTGTTACCCTTCCTGACGCACGGAAAATAGGCATTTAGCGGGTCGTGTACAGTGGAGCGCAAATGAAAGCAAAACCCTTTGAGTAAAAGAGAGGAAGCTGCGAGAGGTTTGAATTTGTGTGCGCTGCTGAAAAGTACAGTATTGGAACACAGGAGTCAAGGGGAATCAAACCCCCTTGTTGTCAGGTTGGTTGTTTCCGCCTGTTGTGTGCTTTTTGTACAGATTTTTTGGTTTAATGTCGTCGCTGTAGCAAAGGGGAGAACATAAAGTGTGGTTGTTAAAGCTGTGCTTGTTTGTGCGCTGCAGGAATCGGTGTAGCTCTCCTGATGGAAAGAACACAGGAAAAAAATGAAATATTCCTCAAACTCGCGCTTTCTCTGCTACCCACTCATTTAGTGTTCGAAACTTCAGATAGGTTAGTTGACTCGATACTTGAGTATCACACCGGTGTGACGGCGGCGACCATCATCATTCCGACCACAGTTGGGAAGAACGAGAAAGACACCATCATAATCATCGTCATCGCCATCAGCGGCAGCAGCAGAGGCCGAGACGCGCAAAAGAATCCCCAGCTGAGAGGAAAAACCCTCCGAGAGAAGAGAAAATGGCGACCCACATCGAAGCGCGCTGAAAAGGGAAAAAGAAGGTAAGCCAGCCAGCCAGCCAAACACACAACCGAGAGTTGGTCGCTTAGTCAGGCCAAAGTTTATGCGCATGCCACCTTCATTGCTTTCCTTCCTTTTGAATATTCAGAAAAGGGGAGAAAAAGCTTCTCGAAAGGGTCGCGGACAAATGGCCGTTTTCGTCAACATATGCAACACATTATCTGGGAAAGTGAGATATAATCTCTTACAGTACTTTGTAAATTATGGCAATCTATTGAATATTATTTTTTTCGTATATTTTCTCCAGTGATTGGGTTGTTATTTATTTTGTTGCTCCCCCTACCGTGCAACACACCTTGAATTCCTTGAAAGAAAAATTATTTCGTCTTTCTTTTTCCACGCTCCATGGGTACTTACTACAGCCACTACTACCACCACACTAGAGAACCGAAAGCTCCAATTGCATGAAAAGTAACATGAAGATGCTTCTTGTTATTTTCTGTATTCGCAACACTTCTTTTTCTTCTTCTTGACCACTGCTTTATTTTTGCCCTAACCACAGAAGGAACTGGAAGGTGATATTTCGCCACTACTCGAGAGCAAACCAGCTGCAGACCTGAAGAGGCAGGTGTGTTTTGGGTCAAAAAAACAGGAGGTTAAAAGTGAGATAAACGAAACCAGAACAGAAAATAAAAACAACTGCTTCGATTTAGTTATGATTTCCTTTACAGAATCTTGAGGATAATAAAGTCTGTAAAAAAACTAGTTCAATAAATAAGATAAATTTGTTTAAATAAATATATAATATATAAATATATGATACACATTTGTAACTCCAATAATTGCATTGTTCTTCTTGATGAGTGATCTTCGTTCGAAATAGGAACAATCTTTTTTATGAAAACTCACACATACACAGAACCTAGTAAGATCTTTTTATAAAGGTTTTTCCATGTTATACACATAGGCACTCATAAGATTAATAAAAAGATCGCGACGACAGTATCGAGTCAACACACATTCACATTGTGGCAGGATCGCCACTGCGAGTACTTATTATCCCCCTTCGTATATGCTGCTGCGCATAAAATGGCTGTTTTCATTTCTATACAACATCCTCAACCCCCCCCCCCCCCCCCCCCCCCCCCCTTCAATTCTCGCTGCATATTCTTCGAATCTTATAGTTCTAACTTTTTCTAATAAAATTGTGCGTGAAAATTAGTTGCACATTTTCTATATATTACTTAATCCATCCCGCACATTAAGAGCGAGATTAAATCGAGATTTCATGGAATTTATATAATTATTCACACCAATTTACACCATATTAACGTTGTTTTTTTCTTTTTCTCATTTTACGTGTAGATAATCATGACCAGCATTCAAATTCCTCATCACATTCAATCCACACGGCAACGGGTGCGAATGCGGCTACGTCGGCGGTAGGTGGCGCTTCCGGTGCCTCCGCCAATGCCGCTGCCTCCGCTCTGTCCTCGTCGTCTACGGCCGCCGCGGGTAGCAACAGCAGCGCAAACGTGCTGTCGGTTGCCGCTGTAGCAGCAGCCGCTGCTCTAAAAAAGACTGAAACTGTTCAACAGGCTGCGGCCGAAACACTGAAACTGCAGAAGCAGCAAGCGGCTGCGGCCGCCGCTGCTGCCGCCCAATCCTCGGACGACGATGAGCGATGCGGGCCAGGCAGTGTGGCCACCGGTACGGAACATGACGACGGAAACGATCTTACGGACAATGAGCAAGATGGCGACGGTGCTTCGTCGGTAAAGTCCGGTTCGCGCCATCATCACCTGCGGGACGGCGGAAGACGCGGCAAAACGTCGACCTCTTCCATGGGCGAGCTTATGATCGAACCGAAGAGCGAATACGAAGACGTGCAGGATGAGAATGTTGAGGATTTGACTATGGACGATGAGGATCTAATGGACGAATTGGACCAACCTGGACCGAGCCACGGTGGCGATGTATCTAGTCAAGGTCAGCGATCAATCCTCCCACTCTCTTACTTTCCCCTCCTGTCGTACAAAGCATGCTCTGTCCGTTCGTTTTTATGCCTTTTTTTTAATACTTGAACGCAAACTAATCTATTTTTAAATGGTTTCTTCTTTTCCGATCATTATCACCTGTGCAATGGCCTGTGGTTTCATCCTCGCGCAACTGGAAAAACGCAAACATAAAATACGCTACTACCCACAGGGTATGCACAATGGCCGATGGAACGTGAGCAGAACGAATCGTTTATTGCCGGTCAGGACGCTGTCGGTGGACAACATCGAGACGCACAAGGTAAGCGAGCTTTTCCATTTCTACAAATTGGACAAGACTTACGATACATAAAACGCTCAACTATCCAATTTACCTCCTTTTTCCGGAGCCGCGAGCTCAAGTACGTTTATTACACGCGGACTTAGCGTTTCAGTCTGTGTCGTCGTCTCCCCATTCGTCGAGCGAAAGCAATCATTGAACCAGGGG
The DNA here is from genome assembly GCA_002091845.1 of Anopheles cracens. Lineage (NCBI taxonomy): Eukaryota > Metazoa > Arthropoda > Insecta > Diptera > Culicidae > Anopheles > Anopheles cracens. Next base: position 96,976 of record KZ072329.1, read on the forward strand.
ATCTTATCAAGGACCTACAACAAATCTTTCTGATCAAAATTGCGGAAAAGGCATCACTTGAAAATCCTTTGATTTTTTTTTCAAAAATATAAGGCTTTGAATGAAAACAGTTTGTCGATATCTCTAGCCGTTTTCGATTTATCTTAGCTCAAAGTAGCAAAACTGTCAATTGACACCTGATTTGTGGGTTAGACTAGATAGACTCAGAGTTTAATCAATTGAATTTAGAATTACTTTTAAAAATACGTTAATTTAAAACATAACCCTGAAATAATGCATATTATCTCAAATCTATAAAAAGGAGATAAAAGACTTCAATGCTTTCCTTATAACTTTAATACAGTAATAATCTGACAAATTTTTGCCAAATTGCATCAAAACTAAGCTGCATCTAAATTGTGTTAAATGCAAAATGCGCGGATTGCGTAACGATAAATGAGGATATAAAATGGCTTTTCCCATAGAACATAAGACAAGTTGTCACAGCGGCCGCTTTCCTTTCCCATATATGCATGCGAAATCAACCGGAACTCTTGGGCCACATCAGATCCTTTTTTTCTGGACACGTACTCCAGTCAAAGCAGTGGTAAAGCCCGTTTACATCACGAGCAACTCCAGGCGCGACTCCAGGCGCTAATAAGGGTGGTTGTTTGCTGCGCTGCACAAGCTCCACAAGCTCCTAGGACATTCACGCATACATCGTCGCAGGCGTTTCGAAATCCCTGAAACCAGACCCGTGTGTGTGTGTCGTCCCCGGAGCGGAAATGATCCCTCCACGCTTGCGAACACCGGCCAAGCTGCCGCCGTTGGGACGGTGGTTTGGACGTTTTCTTTCTGCAGCGTGAACCAGAACGAAAACGCAATGCAGAAAAGCTGGAAAACGGCACACACACACAAACGCATCCGTGTTGGGTCACGGGATTGAACAGATGTTTGTTTTTCCGTATTACAGCACCGGAGTATCCTGCCTGCTTGATTTTCCCTCCGTGACGAGAGCGAGAGATAGGGGGATCGCGATCACAATCGACCCATGCAGGCGTTGGTAGTAGGGAACGGAACCAGCTGGTTGCTGGGCTCTCCTCCAATGGTGGTGGTGGTGGTAGCCTTTGATTCGGTTTTATTTAAGCAAATCCTGTCCCCTTTTCTCTCGCCATCAACGTACTGGCTGGCTAGCTGGGCCCCTTCTGACAGATGTACAACACAGCAACCCAGGACCATCCCTTACTGGAGGAAATGATCCTCCAAGTTTGATTAGTTTTTTTTCAATAAATAAAATAAAGAATTCAAGCGTTGGTAACACCGCGTACGCCACATGAATTGCGTAGTAATGGAAGGTTGTTTTTTTAATGAAATGACAACGTTTTCGTTTTCGTTCCCCCGATCGCTTTGTGTCCTTCTGTTCCCTTTTTTCATTTCCCTTTGGCTAACGCACTCCAAACCAATCGCTCGCTGTATAATGCCAGTTCGGTCCCTTTCTCGCTCCCACAATCGACCCTCTAGTCGTCCAACGATCCATCCAACGTCGTGTCGTCCTGTGGCGTGTGGTGGTGCTGACCTTTTTCCGACCCTTCTGGGCCCCTCTGCTGTTGCCGTACGCAACATTAATCCTGGTACATGGGATTTGGGCTCCGAAATATATTACGTTTATTTTTTTTTAGTATGACGTAGGACGAGATAGGGTTATAAACGGATTGTAAAACTAAAATAGTTAGCGCACAACTGGTTGAAATGCCAACCCAATCGATCAGCAATTGCTAAAATTAGGCCTTCTAGGTGTCTATTGACATCTGCAAATTGAGGTACCCAAGGAGTATTAGATGTGAAATTGTGTAAGCTTCTACAGCATCTACATTGCGCGTCACGATGCAATGCATTTCCGTTGCACTTCTGCTTCTGTTTGAAGCTCTCCAAAAACTATAAAAGCACGTATACATGAAGCGCTACTCGTCAAGCGCGAATGCTGTCAATTTTATCCATTTAGCTGTCAACATCGTTTTGGATTCGGCAGGCGCAACTGAAACGCGTCTGCTTCATCTCAGGCGCAACTACCTTGCAAATTACCGTGTACACACGAAGCGATGCGAATTGACGTTATTTTGGAGTTGCGCCTGGAGTCGCGCCTGGAGTTGCTCGTGATGTAAACGGGCTTTACCACTGCTTTGACTGGAGTACGTGTCCAGAAAAAAAAAGTGCTTTAAGTGCGTCTTCTCGGAACCTTATGTTTCGTCACGTTCTTCGCGATGGAAAAAAGAACGAAAAACGGAAAACGGATGCCGTAGAATGGTGCCCACATCCAAGCATCCACTATATCCTGATGCTGCTTTAGAGTCTCTCTTCGCCCAAAGTAGTAAGTCTGTTGCGATCACTTTCTCATGCGTGTGATCTTTAGTTCCATAGTCTATAGTGATGTAACGAGATACGCAACGGATGTGGCGTTTGAGAGTGCGGATGTGCTGTGTGAGTCTTGTCTTTCGCTTGTCTTATGTTCTATGGGAAAAGCCATTTTATATCCTCATTTATCGTTACGCAATCCGCGCATTTTGCATTTAACACAATTTAGATGCAGCTTAGTTTTGATGCAATTTGGCAAAAATTTGTCAGATTATTACTGTATTAAAGTTATAAGGAAAGCATTGAAGTCTTTTATCTCCTTTTTATAGATTTGAGATAATATGCATTATTTCAGGGTTATGTTTTAAATGGTTTGGAGTGCGTTAGCCAAAGGGAAATGAAAAAAGGGAACAGAAGGACACAAAGCGATCGGGGGAACGAAAACGAAAAAATACAAATGCAGTTCTATTGCCTTGCCCATACCCGCGGCCCTAGGGGCGGCCTGTGTATCCTTGTTCTCCTTCTCCTCCTACTCGTCGCCTTTTTGATCCCTGTTTGGGCGATAGGCCGTGGAGAAAAGCTGTACACATTTTTATCACGTGCCTCGTCGGTTGTTGTTCCCCTCCCTCCCTGTCGCACTCTCGCTTTCTCTCTTTCCAATCTTCGTATTCGATGATTTCTGGATCCCTCTTTCGACCGACCGAAGCTACATGGCGCGCCGCGGAGCCGCTCTACATTTTCGGTCGATTCTCGGAATCAGGGCTTTTGTACTGTTGGGGTGCATTTTCTATACACGCTTTTACTGTCGTTTACCATCGCTCGGATGGAAGGTTTTCGGCGATGGTAGTGGTGGTGATGGTGTGTGATCTCTAGCCGTTGTCCCGGTGCTTGACACTTTCCGTAGAGAACATGTCTCCTCCCGAGGAAGGTTAACGGCCATTTTCTCTACCCAACACGATCATCCGGCTGCCGCTCGTTCTGACCATATGACGAAGCTCAGTCTAATGTGATTTCGAAGTTGATCGTCCCTGAAAGAGGGAGAGCCTCAAGGACAAATGGTTAACGTCTTATCGTCTACTTGGATGCCAGTTTCTGGTCGCCCCTAGCGTTTTTTTGTTGTTGTTTTTTAAGCAAATTAAATGGTTTTTATAGAAAGCTTTGTAAACCTACCCAGATAAAAGGGTAGTAGTGATACGAAGCTCACAAAAGGAGCGGAGCGATTTGCAGTGTGTCATGCTGCGAGTAGTTTCATTGGGGATACGGGGTGTTTCTCAGAACAATGGTGGTCTATTCAAGTCTTACCGAAAGATAAAAGGACCCACAAAACGGAAGTGCTTTAAGTGCGTCTTCTCGGAACCTTATGTTTCGTCACGTTCTTCGCGATGGAAAAAAGAACGAAAAACGGAAAACGGATGCCGTAGAATGGTGCCCACAAAAAAAGGATCTGATGTGGCCCAAGAGTTCCGGTTGATTTCGCATGCATATATGGGAAAGGAAAGCGGCCGCTGTGACAACAAGCGTCAGTTGGCGCTGCTTCTATTCAACGCCATCATCATTACCGGTGTGGTGTCCTGAAGATGGAGAAACTTTCCTTGCCAGACTAAAACACAAGCCCACACACACACATGTACATTTGTTGTTGTGGCCCCAGCGCCTTTGTCTCGAGAAGCGTGTTTTTTTTCTCCTATGCTCACCTCTTTTGTTTGCGTGAGGCTCTCTAGGGGTGTTTCGTATTATCCCCCTTTCGGTGGAGAATCGAGGGGGAATAGACGAACGATGGCGGCTTGTTTCCCGTTTTGTCAGTACTGTACTTAATATCGGTGCGCGGTCCGGTGGGACAGAGGATGGATGATGGTGTGGTGTACGCGGGGTGTAGAACAGCAGGCGCCCAACCCGGCCGCCATATGCATCATTTGCACGTGCCTATTCCCGGCGCGCTGCAACGTTGTAATCCCCTCGCGACCCCTCGACGATGAAGGGACATCCTGTGCAAAAGAGGGGTACACTCGGGTGCGCTTGTGTACGTGTGTGCGTTGCGTTGCGAACATCGTCATCATCATCATTGCGTCTTTTGCAATCGTAGCAAGGATCCTGGATCTTTCCGTGATGTACTCACACACATGCGCTCTACCTTTTAACTGGACATGTGCTAACGCGACAGTGTGAATCGTATGTGTTTGGTGGAGTGGTTGTGCGACGAGTATGTGTTCGTGTATGCTCTGGTGCGCGTAGCGTCCTCGCGCAGAAGTGGAAAATATCAAGGGGGAGATCGACACAGGATCCTGTGTTGTCGATTGCTTGTGTACATGGGGGGTTGGTCGTAGGAGTTGGTAGTGTGCGTGTATAAATGCGCACATTGGTACGCCGTTGTTCTGCTCGATGACGCAGAAGGCTGTGTACAACAGGATATCCTTTTCCCTCACACCGCTGCGTCATGACCTTCTACAGATCGCATTTGTGAGATTGGTTGTGTTGTAGAAATTTCCTCTCACTATAGAATATTGAAGTTTTACATTGCTGTTTTCCAATTGAATAGCTTTTGTGTGAGACTAAACAAGGTATGATCATATTAAATATTGCTGCACACGCACATTGCACGAGCAGATCAAACACTTAACGCTCGTTTGTAAAGAAGACAACAATCAGTAAACCCAAACTGCATACGGAAAATTCTCCTCATGCGTCGTTGCTTTTTTCGCATGTTGTTCGCATTTCCTCCTCACCGAGCTTTTCTCCCTGATTCGGCCATCACCACCACCACCACCACCCCTCACATCCTCTGCACCTTTGGTCATGTAGGCGCAAAGGGAGAGAGGATCTACACACGCACACACACCAGTACCGAAACGGAAGGGTAGTGTCAAATGCGAATATACACCACCACCACCCCCGTGTTGTGCATGCTCATGCGCGTGTAGTAGCATACGATACGCGGATGTCGGATGATGGC
>KZ072334.1:7279-20220 GCA_002091845.1 Anopheles cracens
CGACGTTGGTTCACATAGATGCTGATTGTTGCGATTAACTGCGAATTGGGTAACATGTTGTATACGCTTTTATATAAACTAATTTTCCATTATTTTCCGAACCGCTAAACAGCCCCGTCAAATCGAAAGAGAAGGAAGAGCGCAAGTAGAGCGAGCAGCATAGAAAACAAACTCACCCTCTCTTTCGCCAGAATGGATCTTCTCGTTCGCACGACCTGGGTGTTTACAACGAAGCGCTTTAAAAATTTACTGCTCATCCCAAGGTAAATTTCGGGACGAAAACTAAGCGGGTTCTAACAGTGTGTGTATGTGTGCGTTTCGTCCTTCATCTGTGTTGCAGGGGGTGGTGGGCGTTGGGGGTAAGGGTAGCTGTTTAAGGGTGGAATAGTGGCGGCGCGTGATGCTGTGTGAACGTCGTGTTCAATGCCGTTCGGGAAATGGTCAGTGTCACGGTTTCACGGTCAACGAAGCAGGCGCCGTGTGTTTGGAGCAGCAGAACACATTCATTTTGGCACGTTTAAGCGCCAAAAAGTGATGGTTTAGTGCATGTGCGAACGTTCCACAGGGCGGGGGTGTTCCAAATGGAGGTGCTTAAAATGTTGTTGGCCAAGTGCAGGACGACGATTGTGCGAATTCGACTGATGTCACCATCGTCAAGTGTTACGAAACACTCGGGAGGTCACCCCACCGCCACCACTGCTGCCGCCGATCGTTGGAGGTGATAATCCGTGCGTCCAAGTCAGCTGATAAGGGAAAGGTTGTGGAAGAGTGGTCGCGGAAGCAGGAAGGAGAAAGACTTTCTCCTGGTTTTACCACGCTTCCGTCTGAAAGTATTTCGGCTGTAAATATGTCTCATCTCTTTCTCGCAGCCTGCTTGTGGCTCGTCTCACTTGCTTTCGTCCGCGAATATCGGCTGTCAAATAGCCATAGTGGGTAAAAGTGGAGAATGTAGATGAAAGTTTTCACTTTTAATTAAATTATTTTGTGAAAAGGCCGAATGGTGTTTTTTGTAAAAGTTAATAATGTTAAAAAGCATTGTTTAACTTTTTTAGACAAAATTCTCTTTTTTAATCGTAAATCAAGTGTATTGTAAAACAAAAAAATCAATGCTGTGCAAAGAAGAACATGAGTATACGAAAATCATGTACTAAAAAAATCCCTCCTTCTAATAAATGGATACACTAATATGGCCAACCGCAGTATTCGCCCGCTATCCTGTCCTGCGCAACCTGTCAAAAACACAAATTTCACGAACGAACGCTCGGCATTGTTTCTTCGTGTTGTTCGTTCGGAGCGTGCCGAAAACATAGCGTATTCATGCGAGATTAAGCCGTGATGTGTTACAAATATCGACATTAATCTATCTCCTATTGTTCTGCATTGTTGGTGATCGCTTTCCTAAAAGTCTACCAGTGTGTCTATGCGTCGTCAAACGTGTAGAGCGCAGAGAACTTGTATAAAAGCATCCCTCGTGTGGAAAACCAGATAAACGATGTCTCACAATGCGCTATGGGACTTTGTGATGTGTTCTCACATAGTTTTTTTTTGAGCGCAACAAACCTCGTCCCCTCATGTGCTGCTAATTTCGTACGCTGCTTGCGTACAGGTGTTTTGTTTTGCTTCGCGACCACCGAAACGTTCACTTTCTTCTACGCAGTTTCGCGGTGTAACGCGAGCCAACGCAGCGGACATTGTAAGGACATGCAGGGAACGCCCGCCACCGATTGCGTGGGATGGCAGTGTGATTCGCAATAAGATCGTTCATTCCTCGCACATTAACTGCACTAACCCCCTGAGCTGAAGTTGTTGCCAAATTGTGTGCGAAGTAATGTTGGTCTGTGTGGCTGTGTAAAATTCATCGTTCTCGGTAGAAGAGAGAAAAACGGAAGAAAAACATATTAGAATTCCTCTGACTTCACCCCTTCATCGATCAAACATGCAAAGTGCGGTTGCAGACGGATCCATTCCAGTAAATAATGATGGCCAAATGTAACCTTGTTCGTGCTTACTTATGTATCGGTCGTTTTATAATCGAGCGAGAGATCTTCATAGAGACCTCAGAAGCCATCTACTATTTTCGGTACTATCAGATTGATACCGATCCAAACTTCCTCCTGCCTTCACCAAACATTCCCAGGATAACAACGAGAGTGTAATTTATGATGGTTCTGAAGCAACGACCAGATCCATCTCATGTTTAATGTTAAATCCTTTCGGATTTACGGGAAACGATAACGATAACTTGCCTGGCATCGATCTTGGACAGTACTGCTGGCACGATTACTTTCACTGGGCATTGTTTTAGCAGACATCTACGCTTTTCGCCTGGTCGTTAATTAATCAAATTATCACATTATCCTCTTTCAACCAACGGGTGGGGCTCCTACGACCAACGATCGGGAACATTTTGGTAACAGCTTAAAAGGGAAAACAGCATTACAGTCTGTTGGAAGCCGCGTAGCGAATTTGAATGTTTTGTGTTGGAAATCTATTGTGCTAGAGTTCGGAAGCAAGCGTCACCCAACCAGATGTCACCAAGATTCTTATTTGCATACTAGCAAGCCAGAAAATAGAAACTCTTGCGTGTCTCCAATGATCCATCGGTTGCTTTGCGAAGGGGTCACTGAATCGTTTTACGAGAGGGGATCCATTTAAATAGATTCGAACCGAGTCTGGACTTGGCGCTAGGATAATCTGTGCATGTGTGTCTCAGAAGAAACGATCGCTTCTACGTCAAATGGTGGTTTGCTACATACCTTGTTGTGTTTATCATAGATCATCTTAAATCGGTCCGTTCCGTCGTCGTTAGTCTTCCAGTGAGCAAGCACAAACCCGGGGACAGTAGTGCCAGTTTTGGTGTTAAAGTATTCGGACGCTACACACAATGCTAGATCCGTGCGGTGAACTGCAGCTGACGGAGAAACCCTCCCGTGGGGGCGTACCGATGAACGGGGCGCTGAAGAAAAGTCATCTGCAGCGGGTCATGCTGCAAAGGTAGTGGCCTCATAGCAGCTAGTTCTATTCATTCGTGTTGTGTGTCCCTGTTTGTGTTTGTCGGATTGATGCATACCGATGCGTCGCCAATCAATAATATGTACGAATCCCGTTTTTCCTTTCTCTACTCCTGTCCTGCAGAATGGGCTCGTTCACCTCGGCACCACAGATCAAGAACGTGGACTACCAGGATGACAAGCTGGAAATCACCGACGGCATGTCCGTGCCGGACCTCGTCGAGTACTGCCGGATAGCGCGCGGAGACGATCGGCCGTCGCTGGTGAAACGCAAGTTCCTCAAACCGGTCGACCGGCTGAACGGCAGCGATCTTACCGAGGGCTTCAAAATGCTGCAGCTGGATTCGATATCGAAAAGTATGTACGCCCGGCCCCGCGAGCGTGGACGGTTTCGCGGTCGCCTTTCCGATGGTTTGAAAATAAGCTTAACTTTAGCTTCCTTGTCCATTCCAGCGTGCAGCGAACCATCCGTCACGGCCACCCAGCTACGGATATTCCAGTGGAACATGCTCTCCCAAAGTAAGCACCGATTACAATTGGCTTAAATGATTTTGCCTTGGTAATAAACGGAATCTTTTGCGTCACCGCGTTTTTTTATTGCAGCACTCGGCATGCACAACGACGGGTTCGTACGGTGCCCGCTGGAAGCACTGACGTGGGACTGCCGCCGGTACCAGCTTGTGGAGGAAATTATCCAAAACGATCCCGACATCATCTGCCTCCAGGTACGCTAAAGCCATGATAATTTGTTTTTGTTTTTCGTGAATAACACTTTGATTTTGCGCGCAGGAGGTGGACCATTTCAAATTTCTGCAGAAGATTCTCAGCACACAAAACTACGAGGGCGTGTTCTTCCCGAAGCCCGATTCGCCCTGCCTGTACATCAACGGCAACAACGGCCCGGACGGGTGTGCCGTCTTCTACAAGAAGAACCGCCTGGAGATGGTGAACCACTTTACGCGCGTGCTGGAGGTGTGGCGCGTCCAGAGCAACCAGGTGGCGATAGCGGCCGTGCTGCGAACGCGCGACACCCGGCAGGAGCTGTGCGTCACCACGACCCACCTGAAGGCGCGCAAGGGAGCGCTGCTGTCGAAGCTGCGCAACGAGCAGGGCAAGGATCTGCTGTACTTCATCGACGGCGTGGCGGGCAACCGGCCCGTCATCCTGTGCGGGGATTTCAACGCGGAACCGATCGAGCCCGTCTACAGCACGGTGCTGAACTATAAGGCGCTCGGGTTGGCCAGCGCCTATGCCGACCTGCTGGCGGCGACGGAGGACGCGCAGGACGAGAACAATCAGAACGCACTGAACACGCGGCCGGGCGAACGGTGCGGTAGCCGCGGCAGTATTGGTTCGGCGCACAGTGCCGGCGACGAGTGTGGCCTTTCGAACGGCGTGCGGACGAAGGCGGAACTGTCGGCCGCGTACGAGCCCCCGTACACGACGTGGAAGATACGCGAGGAGGGCGAAGTGTGCCACACGATCGATTATGTGTTTTACTCCAAGGACAAGCTCGCGGTAAGTGGAGACGAACCGGAATGGTAGTCACCCTCACAAAGCAACTAATGATCTGTCTTTGTTCCAGGTGAAAAATTGTCTCATGTTCCCTTCGGGCGAAGAAATCGGTGTCGATCGCACGCCCAGCTTCCAGTATCCTTCCGATCACTTTTCTCTTGTGTGCGACATCGAATTGAAACCCCCGACCGACGGTGGAGCACCGGCAGACCGGACAAACTGCACTCCCCCGACCCATCAGTTGTAGTTCGGCCACGGGGAATCCGGCGCGGTCGCCGAGTGTCCCCAGACGCTCGGGAATCGGTTTCAGTTCCATATTGAAATTGCTTAAAAAATCGATTCCCGTTCGCTTCCCAATCGCCGCTCCCAATCGTGACGGGAGGACGTGTATGAACGCACGGGGCCCGGGCGTGTGTAAGGATTTTAGTTTTATGTTTGTGATAGCTACTGTGATCGCGTAAGAAATGCAGTGCATAAAACGGTGTCAGACACAGGACTAATTACACTGGACGAGGGGCTAGGGTTTAGGTTAAGTGCGAACTACATATGTTATGTCCTTTTCTTTTTCATAAAAATGGAACCATCCTTTTTCTGCCTTTGTTTTGCGTATGTTTAACATTTCTGCCATAAAACGGACCCTTGGAGGCTGGAGATTGTATGCGTGTGTATGGTTCGCGTTCGGCTAGAACGGTGAACAGTGTTAACGAATCCCTGCGAAATGGAGCGATCGGTCCGCGTTACCGCGTAACCTCGCTGCAATTGCATAACGCGTAGAGTGTGAGGAAAAAGATAAAACGTAGCTCTTGACTTGGGACATCCAGGCATAGCCAGGACAGGAAATTGGTACACAAACTAATCGTATATTTATGGCCGTAACGGGTGGCAGCACCTAGGCGCAGAATTACTAATTCCCAACCGACGAGAAGAATGTAACGAGAGTAAAATAATATTTTCATATCATTTATGCCTGTGCATGCTGGAATCGTGTAATGTTTAGCGATAGGAATTTATTTATAATAAAAACACAAACATTACTTTGCGTCTTTCGCGTGCTTTCTTTCCACTCTCCCAAGCACACCCAGGTTCGGTCGTAGACATCGCGTAAAACTATCCTTTATTGGGGCGTCCACCCCACGCAAAGCGTATAAACGTGTGTAGTAAGTTTGGGTTTGCAACTGGATCCTGCCGGCTGGGCTAGACTTCCCTTTTATATACATGCAAATCCGTAGGTTCGAGTGCGTTTGCGTGATTGTACCGAGCCTATTGCTAACTGTCACCGTCCACTACACGGTAACGCGTGTGCTGAACGCCTGCCGCGCTTTGTATGCAAATCTAATTCTGCGCGATGTTTGGCTTTGCTGCTGGTCGTCGACGCGGTCGTCGAATGAAGAGATAGAAATACAGTGAAGATCCTGGCCCCGGGGGCTAATAGCGCGGTCCGACCATGTCATTGCCCCGGCTTCGAACCTTCACATTTGCGCTTAGTTTGCGATGCGAACAAAATGACATATCGATCATCAGCCGAGCTAGCAGTACTCACGAAAGTGAATGGATCACTAAATTGAGAGCACACAGAACAACCTCCCCTCGCGAGCTCGCTCTAAATAGCAACAAGGCTGCCGCCGTCCGCTGTGATGCAATTCCGGCCGCAGGGAATTCCAACATTTTGATTGCACCCGAAACCCCAAACACGCACGCATTTTGGCCGGAACCGCACGGCAGCCGTTCACCAGAGATCCGACGGTTATGATTCATGATCCCGAGATGGTGGGACCCGTGCCCAATCGTCACCTGCCCCGGGGAGGATTAGAGGAAGAGGGAGAAGGGGTTATGACCTAGGTCACGACCTGAAGATCGCAATCGCGCGCGGAGGGTGAACCGGTGCGCGAGAGTTGGATGCAGCGCAGAACCGCCTTACGGTGCGTATGGCGTGTGGCGTGTGGAGGTGCCATACGGATATGTGTACGGCAAGCACAAGTACATGCGGTCGTTCGTACGCGAGATGCATAAACTAAGCGCCGGAAACCGGTTTGCAGCCGCGTTCGTTGACTAAAACTGTTGTCGTTTGAACGGTTACAGGGTGGCGCAGTGTGCTTTACATTAAATGGCGTTCATCAATTTCCGCCATAATTCACTAATACTCTACAATGAACCAGTTGTTGGGTCAATCCAGTAGATGTTTTTTAAATGTTAAAAATGTTTAGAAATTATAGAAAAACATCTACAAGAAGAAAAAGTCAACATTCATGAAAAAGTACAGCCTTAATCAAATTTGTAGCATAAATAGCACTGATAATGTATTGTGTTCTTTTTTCCATTGTTCACTGTGTTCCAAATATCGTGTTCTTTTTGTCTTGACTCAACATCCAGAGCTAGGTATGCCATTTAGGCCTGCCATTTCTGGTTTTCTTTGACTTAGTTATCCCTCGTAGCCTGAATAGTTAAGTCGTACACGAAGGACGGCCTAGTTGAGATTTGAACTCACAACCTGAGGTGTGTGTAAGACAGAAATTTAGATATATTCATAGTGAATTATATATAGTAATAATATATTGACTTCCTGAAGTTTTTGCAGACATTGCACATAGCCAGGCATTTGAAAGCCAGACGTTTTATAAAAATATGTGAACTATCAAACTATTCGATTGTTTTGTTAGCAAACATTCCATTGCTATCAAAGTATATCAAAGTACTAATAAATATGCTCTAGTTGAGATGGCATAAATACACATCACAAATTTTATGCAAGTCACCAAATACATGCAGTTCTTAGTATTTCCGTAAAGAAAATGCAACAATGTAATGTGTAAATGAAAGATTATACACATCAGTGTGAAATTTAATCACCAAATGAAACGAAAAAAACTATATTAAAGATGAAAAAATCGCTCTTTTTAAAATATTTGTTGAAAAATGTTTACAATACTTTAAGGAAAGCCCTAAAAAGTGACCCCCGCTCAATTGCAACCATTCGTTCCGATCGCTTCGTACGGTCGTGCGTCCATTGCATCCCAGCCAACCGTTCAAGGATCACCCTGTGTTCGACACATCCAGCTCAACCGTGCAAGTCGGGTTGTAATTTATTTTTACGAGCGCGAGCCCCCCTCGTCGCCCGTAGGCCTCAGAGAAAACGATACCGTCGGGGTGCAACTCGTAAAAGTCGTGCGTGCAAATTCGGAACTCCGAACTCCGTGTTCCCATCCGGCGGGAGCGATCAGGTGCGGCGGAGGAAGGAGGCCTTTATAGATGTATCCCCGCGCTGGAGGCGGGCGAGATTCGCTCAAGGTTGCGGCCACACCAACCGGAGACCTCCGGTGTAACTGTAATTTACATTTCTCGCTCTGCTTCCGTAACGAGCTGTCGTTCTTTCTCTCGCTCACGTTCGATTTGCTGTGTGTGTTCGGTGCATCGATCCTCGCGGCGATCGGTGCATTTCTTCCGCGGATGAATTTTTGATTAACGACGGATGGAGACGCCATGCTGGCGCAGGTGGTTGTACCGTTACCGATCGGGAGAACGTTGCGCTTTGAGTTGCGCATGTGCGCGATGGAGAGTCGGGAGAAAACGATAAGCGCTTCTAACTCTCGCTTCTAACCCCCGTGGTGCTAGGCTAAGATCCTAGGTCACGATCGGACGATCGATCAAACGCTTCACCCAAACCGATCGTAGCATAAATCGACAGTATAACGGTAAGAACACGGACGGGCCGCGTGTTCTATTCTAATCGAAACCGGCTGAAACAGCAACATACACACAGCGACAGACAAAGCGTAATAAATTTTATTCCGCGCGTGCGGAAGCGAATTGTTTCGAGGCGAAGTTCTAGCGCCAGAGGCGATTTTGCCGGGGCCGCGGTGTTTTAACCACAGGGTACGCCTATCATTTCGATCTCACCACCGCGTGTCTCCGAAGTAGTCCCTCTGTGGACCACCGCACAAGACCTTCGCAGCGATCAACTCCCGGCCGGTGGATCACTCGCGTGGGAACGCGTGAAGAAGTGGCGCCACGTGCCCGGGAAGAGAACTCGCTGGAGGTGAGCATGGCAGCAAACAGTTGTCCAAAACAACGGCCCAACGGTGCAACAAAAACTATCCCGCGTGACTAATCAGAAAGCGACGATGGTACACAGGTGCCTTTGGGCTGTCCAAAAAAAAAAAAACACTTCAATTTGAATAAAGTGTCCCGGGAATGACGGGTAACGAAAAAAACTATATTAAAGATGAAAAAATCGCTCTTTTTAAAATATTTGTTGAAAAATGTTTACAATACTTTAAGGAAAGCCCTAAAAAGTGACCCCCGCTCAATTGCAACCATTCGTTCCGATCGCTTCGTACGGTCGTGCGTCCATTGCATCCCAGCCAACCGTTCAAGGATCACCCTGTGTTCGACACATCCAGCTCAACCGTGCAAGTCGGGTTGTAATTTATTTTTACGAGCACGAGCCCCCCTCGTCGCCCGGAGGTCTCAGAGAAAACGATACCGTCGGGGTGCAACTCGTAAAAGTCGTGCGTGCAAATTCGGAACTCCGAACTCCGTGTTCCCATCCGGCGGGAGCGATCAGGTGCGGTGGAGGAAGGAGGCCTTTATAGATGTATCCCCGCGCTGGAGGCGGGCGAGATTCGCTCAAGGTTGCGGCCACACCAACCGGAGACCTCCGGTGTAACTGTAATTTACATTTCTCGCTCTGCTTCCGTAACGAGCTGTCGTTCTTTCTCTCGCTCACGTTCGATTTGCTGTGTGTGTTCGGTGCATCGATCCTCGCGGCGATCGGTGCATTTCTTCCGCGGATGAATTTTTGATTAACGACGGATGGAGACGCCATGCTGGCGCAGGTGGTTGTACCGTTACCGATCGGGAGAACGTTGCGCTTTGAGTTGCGCATGTGCGCGATGGAGAGTCGGGAGAAAACGATAAGCGCTTCTAACTCTCGCTTCTAACCCCCGTGGTGCTAGGCTAAGATCCTAGGTCACGATCGGACGATCGATCAAACGCTTCACCCAAACCGATCGTAGCATAAATCGACAGTATAACGGTAAGAACACGGACGGGCCGCGTGTTCTATTCTAATCGAAACCGGCTGAAACAGCAACATACACACAGCGACAGACAAAGCGTAATAAATTTTATTCCGCGCGTGCGGAAGCGAATTGTTTCGAGGCGAAGTTCTAGCGCCAGAGGCGATTTTGCCGGGGCCGCGGTGTTTTAACCACAGGGTACGCCTATCATTTCGATCTCACCACCGCGTGTCTCCGAAGTAGTCCCTCTGTGGACCACCGCACAAGACCTTCGCAGCGATCAACTCCCGGCCGGTGGATCACTCGCGTGGGAACGCGTGAAGAAGTGGCGCCACGTGCCCGGGAAGAGAACTCGCTGGAGGTGAGCATGGCAGCAAACAGTTGTCCAAAACAACGGCCCAACGGTGCAACAAAAACTATCCCGCGTGACTAATCAGAAAGCGACGATGGTACACAGGTGCCTTTGGGCTGTCCAAAAAAAAAAAAACACTTCAATTTGAATAAAGTGTCCCGGGAATGACGGGTAAGGTCCGACGTCCCGGGAAGTCGCCCCCGACCGGTCAAGGGAAGTTGAAGATATTGCGTCTTGGGCTCTCGCGCGCAAACACCGCCACCGATTGTTCTTCGCGAGTGCCCCACCGGGAGGAGGCGCAACACAAACCTTCGCAGCAAGTAGCTGCCCGCAGCCGGCTGCCGAGCTTATCATCGCACGGACAGGCAACGGGAGCCAATGGTGGACGCGCGGCAGCTGCGCCACTAACGCACGCAAGCACCGAACGCTGCTGCCCTCTGGATAGGGCCGGAAAAGTCCCAACCGGGTTGGCGTGGCTTCATCACGATTGCTGCAGATTGATCCACCTTTCCAACGCGTGACTTATCGAACGAGGAAGCGTCCGCGACGCGGCGTAAAGTTATCAATCTTCGCGGAGGAAACTAAACCCACCGCGTACGCGGGAATTATGAATCAGGTCACGTTTTGTTGGCTGTGCCCGCCGCCATTGTCCGACCGTCGACCACTTCGCCGCGCGCGTCAATACGGCTGACCGATTTGATAAAAGTGAGCGCTTCGTCACGATTATGCTTAATCACTTTGTGGCGCACCGGTAGCGCGCAAACTAGTACCCGAACGGCCAAACAAGTTTCGCAAAAGCGGAAGAAATTAAAAGGCAACCAAACGTGCACACAACACACCACACGCTGCATATGGTGGTCGATACGATGGGGGTTCGTTACACGGTGGGCTGTAGCTGCGTACTTTGTTGTTGTTCAGAAGTTTCGTTCCGGAGGCTAACGAAGCGGGCTGTACTGAGCGCGCGCGTCTCGCGATCGAGAACCGAACCAAGATACTGATCGCGGGCTCGACGGCAGGCAATGGTTTTATCCACGCCAGATCGCCGGTCTCTCCTGATATCCGTCCTGTCATGTCAGAAGCTCCACTGTGTGAACGATCGTATCGGTTGTGATAGTGGACTCACGGGAGCGAAAGAGAGAACGCACCACAGAGGAACAGTAGGGATGCTGTGTACGAGACATCTCTTTGTCCGGGTCTTTTTTTTGTGTGTGCGAAAGTGAGGATCAAGTACTGGCGATGGTAGCTCATGCATAATCTGCGTCATACGTTGTTTACGAGATCGTGATCCATGAGTGAATTAAGTTAATGCATTAATGCTACCGGTGAATAGAGAATGAAGATTCCGAAGCTCATCTTCCGCACCCGCCACGGATTGCAATCAGGTAGTATTATTCCATTGCCCGAATTTCACTCAAATGTTGAACTTGTAGATCGCTTCCAAAGAGCAAATCGCTCAACGGAATATTGCTTCAACAATTGCCATGTACAAGCTCGCAGATCGCAGCTAATCGATCGAAATTGCATCAAGCTTTGCCTTACGTCACGTACACACTGAACAGGGCACGATTTTCGATAATCGATGCTGTAACAAATCCATGGACGGTTGTACCGACTGATTGTTTATTTGTTCTTTTTATTGACGACACAGACACACACACACACACAAACATAACGCTCGGGCGCCAATCTTCGTCACGATCGACCACGATTGGCGGTTGTGCGATTCATCGAATTCGCAGTGAACCTACGCTCAATCACGATAAACGCATTAGTCCACGATTAGGAGTTATGATAATGCGAATAGGTTCGCTAATGAACTAGCTATTAGCGACGCTTACTATCACGTGACGCTGATAAGAGTCCTTTGGTGCTACTCTCTAGAATGGGATTGAAATAATAAAGGTCTGTTTGTTTCACTCCGGTTCCGAGCGATTTTCGAGCCACTTTTTGCAATTTTTTCATAACAAACTCCAAAGAAAACTCCTCCAGCAGCGTTGAAACGCATGCGATACAAACTGCACTTCCTAGGCGGTGCGCACACTACCTTACCGCCGAGAACACCAAACGCACCGACCGCAAGAACAGGTGGGCAAGTCCTAAACTAGTACCCGAACGGCCAAACAAGTTTCGCAAAAGCGGAAGAAATTAAAAGGCAACCAAACGTGCACACAACACACCACACGCTGCATATGGTGGTCGATACGATGGGGGTTCGTTACACGGTGGGCTGTAGCTGCGTACTTTGTTGTTGTTCAGAAGTTTCGTTCCGGAGGCTAACGGAGCGGGCTGTACTGAGCGCGCGCGTCTCGCGATCGAGAACCGAACCAGCATGTGATGTTCGCTAAACGGCTGCCCACAAGTGACTGCCAGTTGGGGTACGCTCGGGTCCGCACGGCGCGGTTTGTGTGTACGATCTCGCACGATTCTCCCGGTTTATCGATCGTGGGCCAAGATCTTGCGCCAGCAGCGGCAGCGTGCGCGCGCGCGCGAGTTTTGTATTTTCCTCTCGGGGGTGAGTGGAAGCAAGTTTGTGTGTGTGTTTTTTTTTCGTTGGTTTGTTGGAACGTGCTCTTGTATTTGGGACGCGCACCGGGGGTCTCTCGCACGGGCCAATACTTTCCCAAGATCAAGGTCGTTTCTTGGCGTACGAACTCGGTACGCGCGGTTCCGGTCGTTGGCGGTGCGCGCACCGGTGGAACGAAAAAATACTTTTGGACGCGCAAGTTCGTGCGAATTTCACTCAAATGTTGAACTTGTAGATCGCTTCCAAAGAGCAAATCGCTCAACGGAATATTGCTTCAACAATTGCCAACACCAGGTCCCATTCGATTGCGATACGTACCTCACCAAGTACATGAGCAGCTGGCGCGGTGGAATACAGTCCAGCTCGTCCATCCCCTCGCCGAAGCCGCCCTCCATCTCCAGCTTGCGCGCCGCCAGCCGCCGGTTGGCCGCGGCGGGCGTCATCATCGATGCCTCGAAGATGGCCAACTTTCGCTTGAAGTACGCACGTGTGTCTTTCTCGCTGGCGAACCGGCTCAGGTCGAT
>KZ072334.1:20230-32293 GCA_002091845.1 Anopheles cracens
TTGTCGCCCCGATAGGTGGCCAAGGTTGCCGCCAGGGCGTCGGAGCCGGCGGACGAGTCTTTGCGACAGGTGCCGCGCAGGAAACCGGCCGAACCGTCTGGCAGCATCCGCGAGATGCTGCCCAGTTTCTCCAGCGCCAGCGCCCTCGGGCCAAACTGACCCACCGGCAGCAAATCCATCAGGGATAAGGTTTGAAGGGGGTAGGAGACACACACCAGCGAGAAAAAAAAACACACACACACTACACAAACCCCTTTTTCTGGCTCTGCCTCTCTCGCACGACAAGTTCCTTCTGACTCTGGGAGGACTGCGTCAATCGCGAGGTTTACTTTTTTTCGTTTCACACGTTTCTTTTTATGTCTTATCGAACAAATAACTTCTTATGGGTTTTCCGCGTGTCTATCGATGCATTTCGAGTTTTATCAACAATATGTACAGATTAGCAGTTTATACATAATAAAGACTCTTTGTAGAATTCTAAAAGAAAGGGAAGTAATTAATCTTTCACCTCATTAGCGTGTCCCTCTATCCCCATTGATCAGCCGTTTACTGTCAATCGACACAACAAAGAATGGAAAATTCCAATCCAAAGCCCTTCGATGATGCATTCTCCCACCATTGTGTGTGGCTCCTTTCTCGCGGAAAGCCATTCAAATGCATTTCATTACCAAGCGGACGTTCAGACGGTACAAACTGTCCCGACCATGGGACACAAGCCGCCCCCGTACGCGCATACCGTTTCCAGAATCAAATGGAAAGCACTTCTAATGCACCAAGTGCGCGACAGTTTATGGACGAGAGAGTTAAGAATAGACACGGGGACACACTGGGCACATCTGTGTGTGTGTGTGCGATCGAAATTGCATCAAGCTTTGCCTTACGTCACGTACACACTGAACAGGGCACGATTTTCGATAATCGATGCTGTAACAGATGCATGGACGGTTGTACCGACTGATTGTTTATTTGTTCTTTTTATTGACGACACAGACACACACACACATAACGCTCGGGCGCCAATCTTCGTCACGATCGACCACGATTTGCGGTTGTGCGATTCATCGAATTCGCAGTGAACCTACGCTCAATCACGATAAACGCATTAGTCCACGATTAGGAGTTATGATAATGCGAATAGGTTCGCTAATGAACTAGCTATTAGCGACGCTTACTAGCACGTGACGCTGATAAGAGTCCTTTGGCGCTACTCTCTAGCATTGGATTGAGATAATAAAGGTCTGTTTGTTTCACTCCGGTTCCGAGCGATTTTCGAGACACTTTTTGCAATTTTTTCACAACAAACTCCAAACAACACTCCTTCATAAAGCAGCGTTGAGCTGCATGCGATACAAACTGCACTTCCTAGGCGGTGCGCACACTACCTTACCGCCGAGAACACCAAACGCACCGACCGCTAGAACAGGTGGGCAAGTCCTAAACTAGTACCCGAACGGCCAAACAAGTTTCGCAAAAGCGGAAGAAATTAAAAGGCAACCAAACGTGCACACAACACACCACACGCTGCATATGGTGGTCGATACGATGGGGGTTCGTTACACGGTGGGCTGTAGCTGCGTACTTTGTTGTTGTTCAGAAGTTTCGTTCCGGAGGCTAACGGAGCGGGCTGTACTGAGCGCGCGCGTCTCGCGATCGAGAACCGAACCAAGATACTGATCGCGGGCTCGACGGCAGGCAATGGTTTTATCCACGCGAGATCACCGGTCTCTCCTGATATCCGTCCTGTCATGTCAGAAGCTCCCCTGTGTGAACGATCGTATCGGTTGTGATAGTGGACTTACGGGAGCGAAAGAGAGAACGCACCACAGAGGAACAGTAGGGATGCTGTGTACGAGGCATCTCTTTGTCCGGGTCTTTTTTTTGTGTGTGCGAAAGTGAGGATTAAGTACTGGCGATGGTAGCTCATGCATAATCTGCGACATACGTTGTTTACGAGATCGTGATCCATGAGTGAATTAAGTTAATGCATTAATGCTACCGGTGAATAGAGAATGAAGATTCCGAAGCTCATCTTCCGCACCCGCCACGGATTGCAATCAGGTAGTATTATTCCATTGCCCAATATTTGGAGCCATGAATCATCCAACGACCAACGACGAAAAACAAGTTAGGTCACACTCTAGACGCTAGACAGGAAAGAATCGCCATAAACATCTTTCACCATCACACTTCAAATCGTTCCTGTCCGTCCTTCCGTTCGCCGAGTGACATTACTCTACAATTACTCCGATTTCGAGCGTAAACGTAAACAACGCTGTAACCCTGTGTGGTGGCCCTTCGCCGGGAGATACTAGAAAAAACTGGCCGCACCAGCAAGTAGCTGCCCGCAGCCGGCTGCCGAGCTTATCATCGCACGGACAGGCAACGGGAGCCAATGGTGGACGCGCGGCAGCTGCGCCACTAACGCACGCAAGCACCGAACGCTGCTGCCCTCTGGATAGGGCCGGAAAAGTCCCAACCGGGTTGGCGTGGCTTCACCACGATTGCTGCAGATTGATCCACCTTTCCAACGCGTGACTTATCGAACGAGGAAACGTCCGCGACGCGGCGTAAAGTTATCAATCTTCGCGGAGGAAACTAAACCCACCGCGTACGCGGGAATTATGAATCAGGTCACGTTTTGTTGGCTGTGCTCGCCGCCATCCGTCCGACCGTCGGCCACTTCGCCGCGCGCGTCAATACGGCTGACCGATTTGATAAAAGTGAGCGCTTCGTCACGATTATGCTTAATCACTTTGTGGCGCACCGGTAGCGCGCCAGAACGATTCACCTTGACGGATTCCCGCTGAGGAGCTACTGCAACCCTCGGGAGCTTTCGGTTTTGCGGGATCGCTGGCCATGTTCCCTTTCTGGTGAGGTTTGCATAAGCCATGGCGGTGCGACATCTTCCCGCCATCTTGGAACCCGTCGCCAGCATTATCGGGCACGTTGGATCACACGCTGGACACAAGTGCACAACAAATGACACGATCAAATTTCGTGTCCCACGCCGCCGACAGGACGCTGCAACACCGTCACGATATGGCGGCGATCGTTCTCGATCTTGTCGATACTGGGGGGCCGGGTGCCTTTCATTTGACCGCGCTCCTGTCGGATGTGGCGTAATCAGTGGCGTTGAAATGGCTTTTTTTTCGACAAACGCAAAGATCGTCCTAGGAAGATTACGGATGATTAGCGCCTGCGATCCCGTCCCTTTGGCGTGGAAGAGTACAAAGTCATACACGATAGGTTGGTAGTACATAAAGGGTAAAAGATCACCGAATCTGAAGTGAAGAGTTGTACTTAACGAAAACTAAAAAAAAACACAGCCTTCTTTGTTGGCCACAGAGCGCGCTCCAGACAAGCTAAAGGGTTGTTCAAAATTTGCCCCACGATGTACATGACTCACTAATGGTGTGAGAAGAGATGATAATACTGGTCGGTTGCTAATTGTCTGAAGGTCAGCACGGGAAGGGATTTCACCGGGAGAAAAGAAGGTTCCGGTGGACATATTCCTTCACTGCACCAAGTAGTGGAGCGGATCACCTTTACTGCGTACAAGCCCTTATGTTAGCACGAATTTCACGTTAAACAAACGCATTGATACTCCATTATCGCGGACGTGCCAATGTCCGCTTTTGGGAGATAACCTCGAGGTCGCATTGGAGCCCACAACAAACCGGCGATAAGCTGCCACGTAAGTGAACGTCCTTGGGCGTAACTTTCGGATGGTTTGTTTTGGCAGTGCGTTTCCTTGAATTGCGCACACCGTTCCATTCAGATCCGGTGCTGGATTCTAAAGTGTGCCGCTTTTTTGCAGGCTGCCAGACGTTTGATCGATTTCCAAAACGATCATGCCACCGTAAGCTAGCCGTCAGTAACGGAAATCGTTGTAACACACTTAAGAGTACTTTGCTCTTGTTACAACTTCCGTACCGGGTGATCGTGACAAGAGGACACGACTTCAGACAAGCTAAAGGGTTGTTCAAAATTTGCCCCACGATGTACATGACTCACTAATGGTGTGAGAAGAGATGGCTGACTGACAAGTCAAATCAATTTTATAATGACCGTGCTGCAAAAAAGCAGAACGATGGTTTTATCGGAGTTTAGCAGATCAAAAAAGTTTCCCCCCCGTGAATGAAGCAAAAAGCTGTAATTGCTCGAAAAATGTTGGCAAGATATGCCTTTTTTTTGCTTGCGCTCGGGTGCACTGTTCCCTCTGGGCCGTCTTTAACAAGCGCAGCCACGAGGTGTCGATAGAGCATGCATTAAACAATCAAAAGCCGTGCAATTACACCACC
Organism: Anopheles cracens; assembly: GCA_002091845.1. NCBI lineage: Eukaryota > Metazoa > Arthropoda > Insecta > Diptera > Culicidae > Anopheles > Anopheles cracens. The sequence goes on from KZ072334.1 coordinate 24,532, forward strand.
GATTAATCATCGCGGGCGCGCGCACTGCACTGTCGCCGTCGTCTGCTTACAACAGATGCCGTTTGAACCGGCTTCTCCTACTTGGAACCGCAAGAAAGCAAGTCCCGCCAGACGGGCGGACGGTTAAACGCACGATAAATTGCAGTTGACGTTCATTATTCCAATCGCTTCTGGGCCGCGGCTGTATGTATGTGTGTGTGTCCACAAGCACTTCAGTCGTGGGGGATATGGGGTGAGATGAATCGTTTCCCGACTTCACGCTTCGCGGTGGTGCGTGATTGCGCCGGGGTCAAAGAAGGTGTCAACCGGTCCGAACCGCTTTTTAGGAGCGACGCTTGTAAAGCACTTTGATAAGCCGGTTCGGTTCGATGGTCGACTTTATCGCCAAATAAGGAAGCTTGACACGGACAGCGGATAAAGTGCACGGGATACTTTACTTCGATCAGGTTCTACTCGTCTAGGTCAACGATCCGATTGATCGATTTACGATTGAATTGTTATAAGCTACGCTTCTAACGTTAAAACACTGGAACTGTAGCACTGTTTATATCTCGACACGGACGGTAGTCCCGGTATGAGGGTATTGTAGTTCAAACAATTGAAGGTTCCGGTCGGAATTCCTATCCGGTTACATTTTCACCCGAATCTGGCTACTGGTCAAACAGATAAGTGCAGCAAATGAATTGGCGAACTCATCGCATCACTTCCATCTTCAAAAACAACTCCACCGGCCAGTTTCAACCGGTCCGAACCGCTTTTTAGGAGCGACGCTTGTAAAGCACTTTGATAAGCCGGTTCGGTTCGATGGTCGACTTTATCGCCAAATAAGGAAGCTTGACACGGACAGCGGATAAAGTGCACGGGATACTTTACTTCGATCAGGTTCTACTCGTCTAGGTCAACGATCCGATTGATCGATTTACGATTGAATTGTTATAAGCTACGCGTTTCCTTGAATTGCGCACACCGTTCCATTCAGATCCGGTGCTGGATTCTAAAGTGTGCCGCTTTTTTGCAGGCTGCCAGACGTTTGATCGATTTCCAAAACGATCATGCCACCGTAAGCTAGCCGTCAGTAACGGAAATCGTTGTAACACACTTAAGAGTACTTTGCTCTTGTTACAACTTCCGTACCGGGTGATCGTGACAAGAGGACACGACTTCATTCCTGACGAGTGAGCTGCGTGCGATTCTCTAATTCTTCGACCAAAACAGTCTAATGGAACGATTGATCTACTGCTGAGCAGTATCTCGACTGCTCGAGCACTTGCCAAATAAGGAAGCTTGACACGGACAGCGGATAAAGTGCACGGGATACTTTACTTCGATCAGGTTCTACTCGTCTAGGTCAACGATCCGATTGATCGATTTACGATTGAATTGTTATAAGCTACGCTTCTAACGTTAAAACACTGGAACTGTAGCACTGTTTATATCTCGACACGGACGGTAGTCCCGGTATGAGGGTATTGTAGTTCAAACAATTGAAGGTTCCGGTCGGAATTCCTATCCGGTTACATTTTCACCCGAATCTGGCTACTGGTCAAACAGATAAGTGCAGCAAATGAATTGGCGAACTCATCGCATCACTTCCATCTTCAAAAACAACTCCACCGGCCAGTTTCAACCGGTCCGAACCGCTTTTTAGGAGCGACGCTTGTAAAGCACTTTGATAAGCCGGTTCGGTTCGATGGTCGACTTTATCAGTGGGCTTTTTTACCGCACTCAAATATATTACCCGCCCTAGTACCGACTGTTTGCCATGGCGTGTGCCTGTCCGAAGTGAAAACAATGGCATATCCTCCAGTCACGTTTGGTTCACATGATGCTTAACTGTTGCAGCGAGTAGCACAACGCGCGACGATCGTAACTTACCTGCTGGTGGTGCGGACTTTAGAGAGATGCTCGTGTCATTACCAGTAATCAATCAGGATACGCCCGTAAAGATTTATTCCCCGAGATTGGGTACACAACTTATCGGACTTCGGACTTCGTTTTTGTGTATCATCCGTGACTCACTGCTCTTTAGACTTTGGACTCTCACTTTTTCCAACAGTTTTTAAGTTGTGGTTTATCTAAGAACCGGTACACGAAGCGAACACTAGCTGCGTTTGGACACTTAGCACACCCAACACTGAACGAAACTTGCCGGCATTTGGGCTGGGCAGCCCTGAAACTGAAACCACGGGGCCGCTGCGGAACCGCACAACCGCTCGAAACGATGCGCTGTGAACGAATTAAAACCCGGGCCCAGCCGGCACCGGGCTCGTTCAAAACCGACGACCTACGGTTTGGTTCTTATCGCGCCTCGCAGGGAGCAACATTATCACCTACTTGCGTGGACGCGAGTATGGTCGTGTGTGTGCAGCATGTGCCGCTGGTGGTATTCGTTTAAAGTGAAACCTCTCGGAAGACTCGCTATCGCGTGGAAAGTGCGAGTGCAAAAATCGCTCCCGAAACTGCCGCAACAAGACTCAGAAGCGGACGGGGGCGGCGGTTAGGCGATGCTGATAAAATCCTAAACATCAACCATTGTCTGGGATGATGTGGCCCGGCGCGGTTTCAGTGGAAAAGAAAGTCCCGCAATCGTGTCCCGTTAGTGGGTCACACAGACGCGAAGATTGTGTGGTTTCGCGAAGTGTGCTGTAATCGTGTTTAGAAATGTTTGTCCTTGCAAAAGCCTTTCAAGGGGTTTGTCATTTGCGACACATGAGAACGCAGCTTGCCGCGAGAAGCTCATCAGTCACGATCTCTGCGCATGTCGAAAGGATGCGTACGTGTGTGGCGTTCGTTGTGATTACTACAATTACGCGACGAACGATGGTGACGATTACTCTAAGGAAAAGTACAACCAATTGTGCGATAAGGTGGCGCGAGAGCGCTTTCTACCGGAACGCAAACTGGGGCGCATTTGTGCACCGGCTCCGCGATAGGTGAAGATCTCGATACGTTGGGGCAAGTACATGACGCAAGAACCAGACTGTCCGACTTGCAATACAATGAACCATCGTGCCTCGTGTGGAGATGAGGGCTATAAATGAAATGCCCACTCCCTTGGCTCGCGCTAATCGCACCCAATCGCTTCGGACCCTCTGCCGTCTTCGAGGGCTACAGTTTCTTTTGGAACTTCGGAGCGCAGTCCTTGGACTTGGTAGTACTTTGATAAGAATAGCCAAGCATCATTCCTACACTCGGGTTTGATGAACTGCTTGACTGTTCTAGGTCGTGGAGATAAGTTCACACATAAATTGCCGAATATTCGGTTCGGTTCGGTGGGTGGTTCGCGATAAACGGGACCGATTGCACATATTATGCGATGATGGTAAGAACCGGTTGATTATTGCGATTGACAATCCCCACCACGCTCCGACACGTATCGACACCTTGCACAGTTTCTTATCGAACCGAATGTTCAACAGTATGACCACTTATCACAACGGTCTACACTGATCATCACTCAGACGGAACGTACACTTTTGCCTTCTTTATTGTTTCTACATTTACAACAGCGATGCTCTACGGTACTTGATTCCCATTGTATTTGGGGGTTGAGGTGTTTTGTGTTGCTTGCCGATCCGGTACGGGCACCGGCTATTCGTCGATGTAGTCGCTCGGTTTGAAGTGGTTCACTACATTTATGGTCCAGTCCGAGTCGACGCCTTTGGTGAACTCCTTAATGAATCGATAGTTGCAGATGCTTATTTTGTCACGGAACTCCGGAAGCGCGCTGTTTGAGGTGAAAAATAATTTAGGATATTTTTCTGAACATCACACCACGTACCCGGTGCTTACCCGACGTTCAGTGGTACCGATTCGCCGCGCTCTATCATCCCCTTGAGACCCCGCAGCACGTGAAACACCATCGTAATTTCGACGAACCGTTTCTGGCTGTCGTCGTCGGATTCGTCGAACATGACACCGACCTGGTACGGAAACGAGAAGTAAACGTCCTCCTTGTCCACCTGAATGTCGTATCGCTGCGCAACGGACATTTTAGACAGCGACTGCTTCAAATCGGAAATGGTCGCCCGGTCAACTAATCCTTCCAGCTGTTTCATTTCTCCGCCTGCAAGTGATGACGAGACCACCTGTAATGTGTCATTAAACATTTCGGTCAGTATATTGTACACGCGCAGCAGCAAGATCAGTAGACATGCCTGCAGAGCTTGTTTCGCTCCTTGAATGAAATCCGGAAGAACAAATTCCCGGTCAAAGTACGGTCGGATGATGAAGTGAACCATGATCCAGTTTCGGATGGTTTTTATCACCGAAGGCCACACGAGCTGCGGAAAGTCCATCAGCACGGGGCGAGGTTTGCGGACCTGCCGTTGCTGGGATGATTGCTGTTCGTCCGTAGAGTTCCATCGTGCTTGCACAATGTTGTGATTGCTGATGAGCACCGGGCCGACGGGTGCCCTTCTCGTTCCTACCGACCACGCGGACGATGTGCTGTACCCATGTTTACCGCACGGTGAAGAATTTATTCCTACCACGGTCAGACTACTTCCACTACTGGGGAGACGCGAAAAACTACCCATACATCGTGTAAATTGTTTAAATTTTACTGTACTTTGTACTACAAACATTGTTCAATAGAAACCGCAAAGAAAATATAAACAAAACAATAACGTTGTCAATGTTGGCATGTGAAGTCAAAACATTGTGTGTTTATACGAGATAGTTGGAAAGTTTGTTTTTTTATTTGCAGACAAAATGTGCGGGAGTCAATTACATGGAACATTCAACACGGACGCATAAACATGTAGCGCGAATAACACATATCCAACAGTTTCAAATGAATCGTTAAAAACGCTTAAGAAACAAATCCATTTTGAGCAACAAAAATAATCTTTTTTCCAAATTTATATTATTTTAGGTTTAATGTATGGAAAATAATAACTCACATTCTCAAGTACACTCAAAACTTCCAATTACATTGAATTTTTTTAAATAAATGATCATTAAAGACAAAGTAACGCTTAAAAAACGCTTAATTTCGAATGTATCTATGATGATTTCAGAAGGAGAAAATTATTTTCATAATCAAAGTGCTTGTCTTTAAACCTAAAAAGGGTGTCACTATTGCAGCAAATATTGATAAAACTTACTAGTTTTTTATGCGTATGTAAGTAATATTATATTTGTCTTTTAGATATTTAGTTTTTTAAACTTTAAGCCAATTTTCATTGTTTTGCCTCATTTCAAATTGAGTTATTTTAACAATACCTTCTTTATTCTATCCTGTATAAGGTCATGGTAAGGGCCGTTTTATTAAGAAAAATCTGCAAATTTTATGAATGTTTCATTGCAAAGTTGCACCTTCGTTAGCTAATTCACTATATGCTAACTCTTATTATATGTTTTGGAGGAAGTATACAATTTCTTAGACATAATTGCATTAGTTTTAGAAAAGAAAACCAATAAATACTTATTCAATTAAAACATAAAATATCTTTATGAAGCTTTATTGATGAATTAAACCCCATCGCGCTCAACTCCTGCTCTTTGCAAATCCTACTAAAAGTGGCTGCGTACTTTCCAAAACATCTACAAATGCGACGAGCTTCTTCACAATGACATTGTTAATTGTAAATTGTTCAAGTTGTATTATTGACGAAGAAAAATAAACATTAAAATGCATCAGGATACACACCAATTAAACGACGTTGTAAATGCAATGTATAATAACTAAATAACGGTCCATTGGCGTACGATGTATTAAAGTAAGAATGTCAGATGATTTTTTCCGGGTTAAATCCAATGCATGAAATATATTAAATGTCTTTAGTTTAAACTTTACGGAGATGCCACACGAGGTAATTCAAAAAACCAATACTACGGTTTTGTGTACAAAATATAAGAATACCAGAAATTAAAACACTAATGGGAGCATACAATAGTTTAAGGTAGTACAAAATAAACCACAAAGAAATAATCTGTGTGGCTTTATAGATTGGGAGCTCTATATTACACGCGAAACATTATTTTATAAATAATTTGATATAGGTAAGCATAGCAATGTTCAAAAGCTCCTATTGTACTTGTCTCATCCGGAGAATTCTTCCATAAAATTTCATTTTATTAACATCATCTCATCAACGCTGTCAGCCGAAATACCATACCCCATCTCCAATCATCGCTGCCCCCAGATACCAACTTCTGTGACCTGCTCGGAATAATCGCACCGCAAGTTATTTCCTGTACGTGTGTTATGCTTATTGTGTTACACACTTTCTCCCGCCTTAAGGACTTTACGGGGTTCAAGGAGCAGGTGACAAAAAGAAGCAACAAAAAAGCTGGTACCAACGAATCCATCAGCGAGAAAAGTTCAGCCAGCTTCTGTATCCTTCGTGGCGTTAGGTTCCTTTTTATTTTTCGGTGATTTGATTTATTTTGATTTGATTTGTTGAGTTCAAAGTTGCTCTCGGGTCTGCTGCCGTGGCACGGCGAATGGTGTGCGCCTGCCTTCGGGTGTCTGCAAATCCGCACGACAGCTCTACCCGACACTCCGAGTCAATATTCTACGCAAAGTCGGTCTCAACCGTGGCCGGCGGAAACGAAGGAACGGCAGGGGGAGTGGTAATTCAATCAACATAAATTACAGTTTTGTCAATCGGATGAGTTAAGTTCAGCATTTGTGATGGTACGCCTGTGGCATTCGGTGGAAGCAAACTTGAAGCTAAAGATGGCTCCCATCTCGGGATAGGATCGTCTCCGGCGTCGTATCTTTTGCTTGGTGCGAGCTGAAGGAAATATGCTGACCTTTGTTTTACCGGTATGATGGAGTAGTTGTGTTCCGTCTTTATTCCGTTTCGTTTTTATTCCCACACCACGCCACTCGCGCTACAACATAAATCGCACAAGCTACACAAAGAGGGCCGATACCAACATTGCCGGCGGCGATCAGAAACAGAGTGCATTCATCAAACTGGCCAACCCACGCGTAAGTTCAATTCGTACCGGCCACACCCGTCGAATTGTGGTAACAAACTGGGAGAAAAAACGTACACGGCGGAAAACAGACCGACAGTGCACTTTGCTGCTGTGGACAGGACACCGTCGGGAAGCGCTCGAACTCGAACGATTTCGGGCGGACCACGCGCGCTGTCATAACAGAGTCATTTTCCATTTGAATCAATTCCGTTGGAAATGGGCAAACGTCCATCACGCCCCGAAGGAGGTCTCGATTATCGCCGGCACACGGTACGGTTTTGTTTTTTCTCTCTCCTTTGGCCAGGGCAGCGAGGATTGGCAAGTTCTTTCAGTTTGCCATCATTGCTAGATCTACCGGCATCTGGAAAAAATCGTTTAAGCTCTGTGGATGCTGTAAGTCTAAGATATTTTCGAGCAATCCTATACGGGCAGTACTCAAAAGAGATAAAACATAAAAATTAAAACAATAGATACGTTATTTTAAGTGTTTGTCTAATGCTTAACTAGACAAAAACGTTTTGATGGGGGACGTTTCAATCGTCAAAAATGGTCTGCTTCAAATGGCATTACATGATTTAAAAAAAATGCAACTTTTATTCAACATTGAATGCTAATTTAGCATAGGAATGTTTCTAACAATCGTATAAAAATTTGATAGAAAAACTATTCATTAATCGAATCATGCCAAATGACGTACCTTTTTCGTGGGATTTTCATAAAAATTCATGTACAGCACAAAAAAGGTACATAAATAAAAACTTCGATAGCTTTACTAGCGAACACCACCAGATTTATAATTTTCAATCCTACATATAAAAAATTGTCGAAT
>KZ072334.1:33117-50731 GCA_002091845.1 Anopheles cracens
AAAAAAATAGATACAAGGTAAAAACCCTTGCTCGGACTCAATTCTGCTAGCGGTAAAACGAGGGACTTAAGGGCCTATTATGAAACTCAAACGGAAGAGTCTAACGGAAAACGCGAATTTTCAGTGTGCTGTAGTTTCAAACGTAATGCAAAACTAAAAAACAAATACGAATTTTATCATAATTCAGCATTCTATCAACCTTTTCCCAATCACTCAAATTTGTTAAAAATACCTAAATTCAATTAATTTCCATTTTAATATATAGGTTTTGTTAGAGAGTTTTCCGTTTGTGTTTCATAATCGGCCCTTCAGAAGGCAATACCTCCGCGTGGCTTGACCTGAGATTCCGCCGCAAAAAAAGCATTTTTTCTTCTCGACCTTCTTCTGTTTATTTTATTACAACTACCTTTGAGTTAGATAAATCGGTTCAAATGACCACATTTGACTTTTGGTTGAATAAATGTTGATATTAGGAGTTGAATAGAAGTTGATCCTTATAAAAAAATACACAATGAAAGCTATGAAAAACAAACTACAGGGAACTACAGGGATTTTATTTTGTGCGTTTAACACTCACGTACATCGATTACGTTTCTTCAGATTTATTCACGAAAGGAACCCCGTAGAAGCCAAAAGCTAAAAAAGGATACCATTTCTAACATTACCCTTAATTACTATATTTTGTGATTAAACTAGATTAAAAGATTTGAAGAATAATGATTTCTGCTCATAGTTTATATAAAATTTTGTGTTTAGATAATTTTAAGTCAAATACCGGATTGGGTGAAAATGACCCGTCATGAACAACTACCTCGTGAGTCATTTTTTTTCGTTGAAACCTATTGAAATAAAAAAAACATTGAAAAGAGTTCCTACAGATTTAAGACTATACATTAAAACTTTGCATTTTGCACATATGCACATCTTTATCCAGTTTTTCACAATTTTTGTCCACATACTAGTCTTGTTCTTGTTCGAGTTGCTCAATATCCCGGCAAGAACCACAATGTTCACAAGTATACGTCAATTCAATATTTTTTAAATTATATTTAATCTGTTTTAGGTTTTAGTTTCATTCATAACACATTCATAACACTGTATCAGTATAAATTACGCATAATGCGGTCAATATTATTAGAGTTGGAGTAGTATCAATAAAAATAGCAGCATTACAATTTTCGTATTGTCTTAACACGTCGTATTGTTTGATGAAATAGTTAAAATAGCTTAAAAGTTTAGGAATATCGGAAATATATGATATACGATAGATTGCTACCAATTTGAAGAGCACTAAATTGGTCGAATTTAAATCGTTTAAATCGTTCATTAAATCGTTCCCCATGTACAATAATCTTCACGTTTGGATCTTGACGACACGGCCAATGCACGTCTTTTAAAATGCGCAAAATTCCTTTTGAACTAAAACGCATGTCAAACTCATGGAGAGTAGTACATTGACTTTCAAAATTGATACTAAAAGTTATCAAAAAAAGGATCGATTATAAACTTAATAAATTTAAACATAAACTTAAAAAAGCACAGGTATTTTTGTATTTTCCCAAAGAATGTTTATTGATTGTAAAAGTTAGGAAATAGTTAAGAAATCTTAAATAAATACAGAATAAAATGATGGCTCTACGTTTTTGTATAAAAACCTAATGAACTGAACTAGCTCAATAAAAATTATACAATATTATGACGGTTTTGAATCATTTAGGAATAAAACATGTTTACTATTGGTTTTAAACATTAAACAAACTAGCATTGTATCAATAAGTTAACTAAAAATATCCATTTCTTTTCTCAAAATGTTGATAAACGATTATATCAAACGATTATCAAAATACAACAACATTAAAACATCTGAAATGTTTTACTAAAATACATTTCTTTATAATCTAATAATTGAAAATAATTGCAATGCAATCGAAAGAACACATCCAGCCTGAAATCTACTCTCTACCATGAGATAATAAAAATTAGTCAAACTGTACAAACATAAGCATACTATCAAACAAAATCTGATCCGAGTGCAGAGGTACGGTTCCGAACGCAGACGATACACCGTACGGGTCGAACCACAGACAATAATAAAGCATCATTCCCCGGCTTCAGCCTGTAGCACTCTGCCATCCATCCATTCCAGCAGCTAGGCAATAATGCACCAAACCGAAACGTCCCGTATGCACACTCCCGCACTCACTCTCTCTCTTTCGACTCTCGACTACACCTGACATATCGGGCACAAAATAGCAAGCCTTTTGCCCTATCAATCATAGAGCAATCCGGATTTATTCGATTGAAATCCTCGCACGGTTCGGCGCACACGAAGCCAACGTTCATCTGTATGCAAAACCGGCCTACCGAAACGACGCTGTCGAGGTTCCGGGTCCCCTGAAAACCCCGGTTTGCACGAAGGATATGCAAATGGAGCCGAAAGCTTCTGCGGGCGGAACATTTGTCACAGCGACACGGGGTGGTGGGTGGTGGGTCGCCCATTTTCCAGGCACAGATCGATGCAATAAAAGTTCGTCCTTTGTGTGTCGGGGCCGGTGCTTTTGCTGCCTTTTTACGGCAAAGTCTTTCATCATCGCCGTGGTCGCGTTCGAGGTGCGCCTCCGGACGTCCCTGGCACATGTTGTCAACTGCTGCTGCTGCTGCTACGGGAGAAAGTCGCTCTTTCATGTCGCGCCATCTTTCGCGTCCCACCGCACGACAGCGATAGACGACGATAGGCGGCCCTGCTGCGCGTATCGTTCGTTCGGCTCCGTCCCGGGGCCACTCAATCAACGGGAATTATTTTTCTAATGTTATCTTTTATGTATAATTTATATTCTATGGTGCTTATATATTAGATTAAACCGCTGAAGAGCACTAAATTGGTCGAATTTAAATCGTTTAAATCGTTCATTAAATCGTTCCCCATGTACAATAATCTTCACGTTTGGATCTTGACGACACGGCCAATGCACGTCTTTTAAAATGCGCAAAATTCCTTTTGAACTAAAACGCATGTCAAACTCATGGAGAGTAGTACATTGACTTTCAAAATTGATACTAAAAGTTATCAAAAAAAGGATCGATTATAAACTTAATAAATTTAAACATAAACTTAAAAAAGCACAGGTATTTTTGTATTTTCCCAAAGAATGTTTATTGATTGTAAAAGTTAGGAAATAGTTAAGAAATCTTAAATAAATACAGAATAAAATGATGGCTCGACGTTTTTGTATAAAAACCTAATGAACTGAACTAACTCAATAAAAATTCCTCATTATTATGACGGGTTTGAATCATTTACGAATAAAACATGGTTACTATTGGTTTTTAACATTAAACAAACTAGCATTGTATCAGTAAGTCAACTAAAAATATCCATTTCTTTTCTCAAAATGTTGATAAACGATTATCAAAATACAACAACATTAAAACATCTGAAATGTTTTACTAAAATACATTTCTTTATAATCTAATAATTGAAAATAATTGCAATGCAATCGAAAGAACACATCCAGCCTGAAATCTACTCTCTACCATGAGATAATAAAAATTAGTCAAACTGTACAAACATAAGCATACTATCAAACAAAATCTGATCCGAGTGCAGAGGTACGGTTCCGAACGCAGACGATACACCGTACGGGTCGAACCACAGACAATAATAAAGCATCATTCCCCGGCTTCAGCCTGTAGCACTCTGCCATCCATCCATTCCAGCAGCTAGGCAATAATGCACCAAACCGAAACGTCCCGTATGCACACTCCCGCACTCACTCTCTCTCTTTCGACTCTCGACTACACCTGACATATCGGGCACAAAATAGCAAGCCTTTTGCCCTATCAATCATAGAGCAATCCGGATTTATTCGATTGAAATCCTCGCACGGTTCGGCGCACACGAAGCCAACGTTCATCTGTATGCAAAACCGGCCTACCGAAACGACGCTGTCGAGGTTCCGGGTCCCCTGAAAACCCCGGTTTGCACGAAGGATATGCAAATGGAGCCGAAAGCTTCTGCGGGCGGAACATTTGTCACAGCGACACGGGGTGGTGGGTGGTGGGTCGCCCATTTTCCAGGCACAGATCGATGCAATAAAAGTTCGTCCTTTGTGTGTCGGGGCCGGTGCTTTTGCTGCCTTTTTACGGCAAAGTCTTTCATCATCGCCGTGGTCGCGTTCGAGGTGCGCCTCCGGACGTCCCTGGCGCATGTTGTCAACTGCTGCTGCTGCTGCTGCTGCTACGGGAGAAAGTCGCTCTTTCATGTCGCGCCATCTTTCGCGTCCCACCGCACGACAGCGATAGAAACGTGAGGCACACGCCGCTCCTGCCCCGTGGTTCGGTCCCCGGGTCGTTAAGGGGTGACGATAAAAGCGAACGCCCGACTCGGATTTAAGCCCGCAACAGCTCTCTGATGGCACTTTTGCATCGTATTACCGTTTGCTGCGGGACCGTTACGGGCACGTCGCTGCCGCTTTCACGAGGAGAAGAAGGGGGAGTGGAGCTGCGCCGTACACGCTCACCACCGGAAGCCATCTTTGCGCTTTGGCGATTGGGGACAAGGGGATGAAAATCGAAGTTGGGCAAAGGAGCGGCGGCGACACGAATTGGGGAGAAAACTTTTCCTTTCTCATCCCCGTCGCCATGGTGATTCGGGTGCTGCACGCTGCTGCCATGGTGTTTGTTCTGTTCGCCGTTCAAACGACGGTCGCGGGCGTCGGATTTGACTGATGGAGACTGCGAGAGCTGAGGAAACACACCAATACATGCAGCAGAGAGAGGCTGAAGTGCGCAATGAAAATCGTCGGTTCCGTCGACCGGGAGCGCTGGAGCCGGTGGAAAGATTAAGTAGGATTAGGGGTTAGATTTATAATGTTTCCCTTTCGCTATCGCAGCCGCTCGCGACCGTCGTGGGGATGCGCGTGTGTTCGCAGCTGCCGTCGACGGGAGCACACATCCTTTCTTCTCGGTACGCTCGTCGGCGTGCGGTTCGATGCGGATGATGACGCTCTTTGGTTTCGCTGTTCGATCTAATTAGTTTTAGATATCTCCGGGAAGCTGTGTAAATTGTGATCGATGGGAAAATTATGGCGGAATTTCGCGCCCTCACTGGCGTGCGTTTGCACGGGAATAAATGTTGATTGTACATGGTGAGATTTTGGGGAGTTTTAACACGAACGACATATACCATTATGAAAAGTTTGTGCACATAGGGAATGGTGTATCGCAGGTGAGCGAAAGTTTTACAATTCGGAAATTGGCATCACTTAGTTCAGTTTATACATCAAAGATATAATGCTCCAAAATGGTTTCAATACTATTTTGGAGCCTGTCAGTATCTGTACTATGAATCATATGTAAATGTTTTCAGCGTTCACATACATATTGCTCTTGATTTTCATTCAATTCGTGTCTAACGGCATGTTGTTATAATGCCTGTTAATCTCCTTTATACTCAATTGATAGAATTTTGCTACTTTCCTTCCGATAATATTCCATTTCAGTTTTTTGCTATGGCATAAACTCAACCATTTTTTGGGATGTACACCATGTAGCAATATTTATTTGCACTAGTGAATATGGTCTTGTATACAGATACACAAGACATTCATTATCATTGGCTGATAATGAATTGGTGACCCACCAATATTGAAAAACTCGGCTTTGCAAAAGCAAGACAAAATCTTTGAATGTTCGAGGCAATGGAAATTTGACTGTCATGGAAAGACAAAAGAAGGATTTTACTAACAACTGTTCTACGACATTCTTGTTTTGCTATCGTTATCGTGATCATTATCATCGCCTTTAATACTGAATCATTATTGGAGATGAAAAATTATGACTATCATTATGAATTATAACGTCATCGTGAAGAAAGTAAAGCAGGGTTCTCCTTGTGATACGCCAACGTTGAGGGTCCAGCCAGACATGTACTCAATGAAGACCGACTTTTGCGTTTGATAAGACTGTGCGGGCATGGTGCACTGTTCATTAAGAAATTGTACATCGTCCAGCCACTCCTCAAGGTTTATGTTATTTTTACTCACAAAGAAACGGCCTGGTGATATCGGATCTTATAATGTATGTGATGGCACTGGAAAATTCTACCCATAATGCCAAACCATAGCCTAAAGTTTGACTAGGGAACATGTTTTTTGCATTGCTATTTGTTCTTGGTTCTGTAATTTGGACAGCTGTTTACACTGACTGGAGAACAGGGTAACTTCCCTGTTGACACGGCTAATACTTGTGCTCGATGACGCAAAAGGCTCACAGCTCACCGAACAAGAGTCAACCGAACAGCCTCCAACATCCTCCGAGGCGGAGGAATAATGACAGAAGAAGGAAAAAACCCTCTCGAAACCCGTATCGATCGGGTTTCCAATCCAATCCGTTCCTAATGCCGGGTCCGGGCGTTTAGCGTTTTGCCCTTTTTGGTGTTGATGTATTGATTTTTAACTAAAAATAAACTCTTGCTCCTTTCGGTCGTTGTTTTTTTGTTGGTTTGCTGTTGCCAAATTTCCACTCAGCCTCTCAAATGTTGGAATGTGAGTTTTTGTGTCGCTCCGTGTAGGCTGTTTGCATTTAGATTGTTTTTTGTGTTGTTTTCAACTCCAAAATATCCTGCATACCAAATGGGGCGGAGGCCTTCACCAGTGACGTACAAAAATCAAAGCGAACCCGGCGAAAATCAGTGTCAATTGTCGTTCTGGAGTCGTGCTGACACCGTTGCAGGAGGACGGCTTGCAAGTCGGCACCCGAAACGTTCGATTCCCCTGGGACGTGACCCTATTTGGCGCCGGGTGTTGCACTTGCACTCGCTCGCACGGTTGCTCGTCCTGGGTGCAGGCCGTATGCACTGGGTAGGATTGTGTTTTTTTTTTTGTATTGCCGACTCCGCCGGTGTTCAAGAAGGATTCGTACAGAACGTACGGAACGTAGTGTAATTTGCCACTGCATGTGAGGCGGATACCTGTGATAACTGATGCCATTTTGCCGCCCGACACACCGCCGGTGGCTTCCAGGCGGTGGGATCGATAATTGGGTTTGCTGCACCGACCGTCGATAAACTGATTAATGGTGATCGTCATCACGCTCCGGTCGATGTGTTGCCGTCCGTCGATACGACCACCGGGCATCCGGGCGGTATCTGTTGAGACAGTTCGATACCGGGCGATCGCACGCGGTAGGAGTGCGATTTATTCGCGCAATGATGGCCATTACGCGGAAAACGCGTCTCATGTGCCACCGGACCGGACCAGCGTGCGATGGGCGTTCGCGTCGTGTGTGTGCAAATGGACTGGAAAATTAATCGAAGCAACGTCAGCTTTTTTGTTGTGTGTCCGATTGAGCGCACTCTTTGTTTTTTGTTGTTCTTATTTGAGGTGCACGTTTTTTTTAAATCAGAATGCGGATTCTGCTTGCATTACGGATATCTGCATGGAGTTGTGATGGTGGTTTGGTCGAGAGATTGATTCGGGTTTCTTTTAATTCGGCATGTAGTAAGTTTCTGCTAGAACCTAACCTACAACCTGCTATTAACTTTCTAGTAAAATCAATAATCTTTATCATCAGCTTTATAAGTAGTGACATCGATGAGAAATCTCCGAATTGTTATTGCAATGTCTTTGTTGATCTTGTTCCTTGTTTTAAATTTGAAAACAACCAGAATGGTTTCGAGATCATAATTAACCCAGTGATACCACCGTGGCAGTAGTATACAGTAGTAATATACAGATTAATTAATTGTATATATAGGCTAATGTTTAACCGGATAGCCGCTAGGTCTCTCTTTGGTAGAGGGAGATGGTCCGAAAACTGTTTTTTAGATTTTTCAACGTAATCTAAAACCCTACGTACAATGGCTGGAAATTGATTGAAGAAAAGGCTGATTTGATGTATCTAATAAACTAACCAACGTTCTTAAAACTTTGTTGTTTACTGCTTATCTAGCGATCCGCCTAAAAATTTTACACATTACATTTACAATGGTGTATTGTCTTAGCAAATTTTCCTCAGCATACAAAGAATTAAATACTAGCCACTTAATGTATAGCTGAACATCTGAATATTTTTATCTTTTATAAGCAAATTTTCATATTTTTGTACCATTTCATAGCGACGGGCAAATTGATAGCACCACCATACGATGGAAACTGTTGTATTGCTGCTATATATATTGCAAAATTGAACGAAATTGAGCTTCAAGAACGAATGTTTTCGTTTCAAAAAGGTACTAGTACAGCTGCCTGATCGTCTAGGTTTCGTCTTTTCATCGTCTTGGTTATGTCGCTACATCTGTCTTATACAAATAGACCTAGTATTTACTTTGTACCAGCTCCAGTGTGTATGATGGATATCGAATGATTGATATCGAATCAGCGCTGGACCAAACTTTTATATTTTTATCGTAACTTTTCCCTGCTCACATGATTTTACACTACTGTACAAAACGGATTTTGTGCAATAGTACTCCCGTACTGCTTTTTTTTTAATTTATATTACCTGAAAATTATTATCTGCAAAGCTTAATTATTAGAAACGCAAATGAATATCAACTAATAAACCATCCCTACCGAGATTGGGTACACAACTTATCGGACTTTGGACTTCGTTTTTGTGTATCATCCGTGACTCACTGCTCTTTAGACTTTAGACTCTCACTTTTTCCAACAGTTTTTGGGTTGTGGTTTATCTAAGAACAGGTACACGAAGCGAACACTAGCTGCGTTTGGACACTTAGCACACCCAACACTGAACGAAACTTGCCGGCGTTTGGGCTGGGCAGCCCTGAAACTGGAACCACGGGACCGCTGCGGAACCGCACAACCGCTCGAAACGATGCGCTGTGAACGAATTAAAACCCGGGCCCAGCCGGCACCGGGCTCGTTCAAAACCGACGACCTACGGTTTGGTTCTTATCGCGCCTCGCAGGGAGCAACATTATCACCTACTTGCGTGGACGCGAGTATGGTCGTGTGTGTGCAGCATGTGCCGCTGGTGGTATTCGTTTAAAGTGAAACCTCTCGGAAGACTCGCTATCGCGTGGAAAGTGCGAGTGCAAAAATCGCTCCCGAAACAGCCGCAACAAGACTCAGAAGCGGACTGGGCGGCGGTTGGGCGATGCTGATAAAATCCTAAACATCAACCATTGTCTGGGATGATGTGGCCCGGCGCGGTTTCAGTGGAAAAGAAAGTCCCGCAATCGTGTCCCGTTAGTGGGTCACACAGACGCGAAGATTGTGTGGTCTCGCGAAATGTGCTGTAATCGTGTTTAGAAATGTTTGTCCTTGCAAAAGCCTTTCAAGGGGTTTGTCATTTGCGACACATGAGAACGCAGCTTGCCGCGAGAAGCTCATCAGTCACGATCTCTGCGCATGTCGAAAGGATGCGTACGTGTGTGGCGTTCGTTGTGATTACTACAATTACGCGACGAACGATGGTGACGATTACTCTAAGGAAAAGTACAACCAATTGTGCGATAAGGTGGCGCGAGAGCGCTTTCTACCGGAACGCAAACTGGGGCGCATTTGTGCACCGGCTCCGCGATAGGTGAAGATCTCGATACGTTGGGGCAAGTACATGACGCAAGAACCAGACTGTCCGACTTGCAATACAATGAACCATCGTGCATTGTGTGGAGATGGGGGCTATAAATGAAATGCCCACTCCCTTGGCTCGCGCTAATCGCACCCAATCGCTTCGGACCCTCTGCCGTCTTCGAGGGCTACAGTTTCTTTTGGAACTTCGGAGCGCAGTCCTTGGACTTGGTAGTACTTTGATAAGAATAGCCAAGCATCATTCCTACACTCGGGTTTGATGAACTGCTTGACTGTTCTAGGTCGTGGAGATAAGTTCACACATAAATTGCCGAATATTCGGTTCGGTTCGGTGGGTGGTTCGCGATAAACGGGACCGATTGCACATATTATGCGATGATGGTAAGAACCGGTTGATTATTGCGATTGACAATCCCCACCACGCTCCGACACGTATCGACACCTTGCACAGTTTCTTATCGAACCGAATGTTCAACAGTATGACCACTTATCACAACGGTCTACACTGATCATCACTCAGACGGAACGTACACTTTTGCCTTCTTTATTGTTTCTACATTTACAACAGCGATGCTCTACGGTACTTGATTCCCATTGTATTTGGGGGTTGAGGTGTTTTGTGTTGCTTGCCGCCCCGGTACGGGCACCGTCTATTCGTCGATGTAGTCGCTCGGTTTGAAGTGGTTCACTACATTTATGGTCCAGTCCGAGTCGACGCCTTTGGTGAACTCCTTAATGAATCGATAGTTGCAGATGCTTATTTTGTCACGGAACTCCGGAAGCGCGCTGTTTGAGGTGAAAAATAATTTAGGATATTTTTCTGAACATCACACCACGTACCCGGTGCTTACCCGACGTTCAGTGGTACCGATTCGCCGCGCTCTATCATCCCCTTGAGACCCCGCAGCACGTGAAACACCATCGTAATTTCGACGAACCGTTTCTGGCTGTCGTCGTCGGATTCGTCGAACATGACACCGACCTGGTACGGAAACGAGAAGTAAACGTCCTCCTTGTCCACCTGAATGTCGTATCGCTGCGCAACGGACATTTTAGACAGCGACTGCTTCAAATCGGAAATGGTCGCCCGGTCAACTAATCCTTCCAGCTGTTTCATTTCTCCGCCTGCAAGTGATGACGAGACCACCTGTAATGTGTCATTAAACATTTCGGTCAGTATATTGTACACGCGCAGCAGCAAGATCAGTAGACATGCCTGCAGAGCTTGTTTCGCTCCTTGAATGAAATCCGGAAGAACAAATTCCCGGTCAAAGTACGGTCGGATGATGAAGTGAACCATGATCCAGTTTCGGATGGTTTTTATCACCGAAGGCCACACGAGCTGCGGAAAGTCCATCAGCACGGGGCGAGGTTTGCGGACCTGCCGTTGCTGGGATGATTGCTGTTCGTCCGTAGAGTTCCATCGTGCTTGCACAATGTTGTGATTGCTGATGAGCACCGGGCCGACGGGTGCCCTTCTCGTTCCTACCGACCACGCGGACGATGTGCTGTACCCATGTTTACCGCACGGTGAAGAATTTATTCCTACCACGGTCAGACTACTTCCACTACTGGGGAGACGCGAAAAACTACCCATACATCGTGTAAATTGTTTAAATTTTACTGTACTTTGTACTACAAACATTGTTCAATAGAAACCGCAAAGAAAATATAAACAAAACAATGACATTGTCAATGTTGGCATGTGAAGTCAAAACATTGTGTGTTTATACGAGAAAGTTGGAAAGTTTGTTTTTTTATTTGCAGTCAAAATGTACGGGAGACAATTACATGGAACATTCAACACGGACGCATAAACATGTAGCGCGAATAACACATATCCAACAGTTTCAAATGAATCGTTAAAAACGCTTAAGAAACAAATCCATTTTGAGCAACACAAATAATCTTTTTTTCCAAATTTATATTATTTTATGTTTAATGTATGGAAAATAATAACACACATGCTCAAGTACACTCAAAGCTTCCAATTACATTGAATTTTTAAATAAATGATCATTAAAGACAAAGTAACGCTTAAAAAAACGCTTAATTTCGAATGTATCTATGATGATTTCAGAAGGAGAAAATTATTTTCATAATCAAAGTGCTTGTCTTTAAACCTAAAAAAGGTGCCACTATTGCAACAAATATTGATAAAACTTACTAGTTTTTTTATGCGTATGTAAGTAATATTATATTTGTCTTTTAGATATTTAGATTTTTTAAACTTTAAGCCAATTTTCGTTGTTTTGCCTCATTTCAAATTGAGTTATTTTAACAATACCTTCTTTATTGTATCCTGTATAAGGTCATGGAAAGGGCCGTTTTATTGAGAAAAATCTGCAAATTTTATGAATGTTTCATTGCAAAGTTGCACCTTCGTTAGCTAATTCACTATATGCTAACTCTTATTATATGTTTTGGAGGAAGTATACAATTTCTTAGACATAATTGCATTAGTTTTAGAAAAGAAAACCAATAAATACTTATTCAATTAAAACATAAAATATCTTTATGAAGCTTTATTGATGAATTAAACCCCATCGCGCTCAACTCCTGCTCTTTGCAAATCCTACTAAAAGTGGCTGCGTACTTTCCAAAACATCTACAAATGCGACGAGCTTCTTCACAATGACATTGTTAATTGTAAATTGTTCAAGTTGTATTATTGTCGAAGAAAAATAAACATTAAAATGCATCAGGATACACACCAATTGCACGACGTTGTAAATGCAATGTATAATAACCAAATAACGGTCCATTGGCGTACGATGTATTAAAGTAAGAATGTCAGATGGTTTTTTTTTCCGGGTTAAATCCAATGCATGAAATATATTAAATGTCTTTAGTTTAAACTTTACGGAGATGCTACACGAGGTAATTCAAAAAACCAATACTACGGTTTTGTGTGCAAAATATAAGAATACCAGAAATTAAAACACTAATGGGAGGATTCAATAGTTTAAGGTAGTGCAAAGTAAACCACAAAGAAATAATCTGTGTGGCTTTATAGATTGGGAGCTCTATATTACACGCGAAACATTATTTTATAAATAATAAAATATATGTTGGAAACGAGGGAACGACAGGGGGGTGGTAATTCAATCAACATAAATTACAGTTTTGTCAATCGGATGAGTTAAGTTCAGCATTTGTGATGGTACGCCTGTGGCATTCGGTGGAAGCAAACTTGAAGCTAAAGATGGCTCCCATCTCGGGATAGGATCGTCTCCGGCGTCTTATCTTTTGCTTGGTGCGAGCTGAAAGAAATATGCTGACCTTTGTTTTACCGGTATGATGGAGTAGTTGTGTTCCGTCTTTATTCCGTTTCGTTTTTATTCCCACACCACTCCACTCGCGCTACAACATAAATCGCAGAAGCTACACAAAGAGGGCCGATACCAACATTGCCGGCGGCGATCAGAAACAGAGTGCATTCATCAAACTGGCCAACCCACGCGTAAGTTGAATTCGTACCGGCCACACCCGTCGAATTGTGGTAACAAACAGGGAGAAAAAACGTATACGGCGGAAAACAGACCGACAGTGCACTTTGCTGCTGTGGACAGGACACCGTCGGGAAGCGCTCGAACTCGAACGATTTCGGGCGGACCACGCGCGCTGTCATAACAGAGTCATTTTCCATTTGAATCAATTCCGTTGGAAATGGGCAAACGTCCATCACGCCCCGAAGGAGGTCTCGATTATCGCCGGCACACGATACGGTTTTGTTTTTTCTTGCTCCTTTGCCCAGGGCAGCGAGGATTGGCAAGGTCTTTCAGTTTGCCATCATTGCTAGATCTACCGGCATCTGGAAATAATCGTTTAAGCTCTGTGGATGCTGTAAGTCTAAGATATTTTCGAGCAATCCTATACGGGCAGTACTCAAAAGAGATAAAACATAAAAATTAAAACAATAGATACGTTATTTTAAGTGTTTGTCTAATGCTTAACTAGACAAAAACGTTTTGATGGGGGACGTTTCAATCGTCAAAAATGGTCTGCTTCAAATGGTTAAATTAACATGATTAAAAACATGATTTAAAAAATAACATTAAAAAAAATGCAACTTTTATTCAACATTGAATGCAAATTTAGCATAGGAATGTTTCTAACAATCGTATAAAAAATTGATAGAAAAACTATTCATTAATCGAATCATGACGTACCTTTTTCGTGGGATTTTCGATAAAAATTCATGTACAGCACAAAAAGGTACATACATAAAAACTTCGATAGCTTTACTAGCGGACACCACCAGATTTAAAATTTTCAAACCTACATATTAAAAGTGTCCAATTTTTATGTGCACCTGCTGCACTAAGTTGTCTAAAACTGCTATACTTGCTCTATTCTCTTGAATAGGTCTAGTAGTCGGGTCTTGCCAGTGAACTGTCTGGCTGACGTTGCTAGGCGTTTGAACGAAGACGCCGGTAACATTTACATGCCAGTGAACAAAATGCCTAACTTCCCCATATCATAGACTTTTATTTAATACTAACGGTAGACTGTATTGAATACTCCTCATGTACAAAATTGGTGTCAAAGGACACCTGCAAAACTATTGTTGACAATTGCTGACCGATTGGGCTGAAAATTTTACCATATGTGCGTTAACTAATCTAGTTTTATAAATCATTTAGTTTGTGACCCAAACTCTTACCGATTCCGCTTCTGGTCCTTTCAAGTAAGTCCTCTCTCCCAGTTTTAGAAAAAAAAAATAAAACATGATAAAATATATCGATATTATATAGGGTAAGCGATCCAAAATGTTCCACCAATCATATTCTTCCATAACGAAGACGCCGGTAACATTTACATGCCAGTGAACAAAATGAATAACTTCCCCATATCCTAGACTTTTATTTAATACTAACGGTAGACTGTATTGAATACTCCTCATGTACAAAATTGGTGTCAAAGGACACCTGCAAAACTATTGTTGACAATTGCTGACCGATTGGGCTGAAAATTTTACCATATGTGCGTTAACTAATCTAGTTTTATAAATCATTTAGTTTGTGACCCAAACTCTTACCGATTCCGCTTCTGGTCCTTTCAAGTAAGTCCTCTCTCCCAGTTTTAGAAAAAAAAAAATAAAACATGATAAAATATATCGATATTATATAGGGTAAGCGATCCAAAATGTTCCACCAATCATATTCTTCCATACGACTTTTATCAAAATCATTGTCATCATAAGATCATTTGTTTATTTTACCCAACATCAACTTCTTATTTCTAGAAAGACATTTAAGAAACTATGCTGGATAGCTAGCGCGAAAAAAACATTGTGTCGGTACATTTTGTTATGCAAAAACTAAAACATGTAAACCTGAAAGACTTAATCATTTGAGTAATTCCAAACGCTCACCGTGGTGCCATTAACCGTTTGAAAAGTATTGTTGGTGTATAGCATTTTTCATCCTATCATTCCAGTTCTTGAACTTCTTTGAACACAGCAAGATTTAACTGTCTTAACTGACTTATTTTGACTATTTTTATCATATTGCTACGAGCAACGCAAAAAATGACACGTATTACACTTTTATTGAACTTTGGAAAAGATCATCAGTCAGGTTCATAGACTTGAATCATTTAGAAGTGGTGAAAAATCATCCTCAGAGTTGAGTTTGTGTTTTAGTCAAATTTTTGTAAAAGTAAAAGCTTAAAAGAGTACAAAAAAATCCAGTACTTTGGATAATCTACAACACTCTGAAACGGGTAATGTTTTCAAACCACTTCGCTTATCTTAGGTAGTCCTGTTGTCTAGTATTTATAATACGACACAAAAGAAATGAACTTACTCCAGGAAGATTAAAGTCAGGCACTATTTCTAATATTTTCATTTCAAATATTTCTTTCTAAATCGTTATAGGTTGTACCTGTTCGCACTGATTAGAAACGATCGATACAACATCCTAGAAAAAATGTCAGCAAAAAAAATAAAACAAAAAGTCGAACCTATCCACACATGCATATTCGGCACGCGTGCGTAACTTCGATTCGAAAGCATCCCGCCTGCATTTGAATGCTGCTTCTGCCCGCTATCCCCGCTAAACAAACAAAACAATCATCCCCATCCAACCGACCCATCCATCCACGTGTGGTCGCAGGATCCGCTCGGTAGCCCGGAAGGCGCGGGGCGGGCCGGGCCCTCGTTATGCCCTTTGTGTGAGAAAATTTGTTGGTATAATAAAATCAGACTATTAATGCTCATAACAGCGTGAATGAAATATAGAAATGATTTCGACCCGATCGGTACCCGAAACCGCCCATGCGGACACGGGAACATGCCATGCAGAAACGCGCAGGCCACGCGACGGCCGCCCGGAATCGGCGGGTGGCACCGGGCGCACCGGGGAGGAGGGTTAACGCGTCAAAAACAGGAATGGAAAAATTTGATGAATTTCATTTCACATTTCTGCACCGCGCCGACACAGCCGGTGCAGTTTGTGCGATTGCGTCCGGCTAACCGCCAAAACCCAAATCCGTCCGTGAGTGTGACGCGCGGGCTGGCAGATTGACTGGTTGACTGACTGACTGGGCGCCGGGCCCCTCCGGGGTTGAAGTG
Organism: Anopheles cracens; assembly: GCA_002091845.1. Lineage (NCBI taxonomy): Eukaryota > Metazoa > Arthropoda > Insecta > Diptera > Culicidae > Anopheles > Anopheles cracens. The sequence continues at coordinate 49,252 of KZ072334.1, forward strand.
TTTGTTTTTCCGCTGTTCCGGACCGCCTCTCACCGCCGGCGTGGAAAGGGTCCCGAGCCGCGTGCACTGTGTCAATATCGATTTTGACCTTTTCCGAGGCTCTCCGGCTCTCCGGTCGGTGTGGACTGACACGGGCGCCAGTGAAACGTCGGCAAAACATGCCGGCGGATGATGATGTAAAGGCGGGCCGCCGGTGCCAATCAAGACACAATCGGAGCGAATGCAGCGCGGAACTAAGCGAACTAACCGGCCCGATTACTGGGGCCTTCAGCTGAAGTTGAAGTACATTTGAAACAAACAGCGTTTAGCGGGCTCTGTCACTGGTTGCGAGGACCCGGGCGGACATTCGCGTTAGCTAATCATTTACTCAGCGTGAAATGTAAACAGCGATGGTTCGCGGAAAGAGCGAGCCGCGAAACGGCTAACGTGGTTCGCGGGTTGCACAGTTTGTGCCGGCGTCCGAGCAATGAGTCGGTTGCCAGATTCGCAGCTGATGTGATTGACCGTGCAGCGGCGGCGGTGTGTGTGCTAACTCTAGCTTGTCGATTGGAGAACAACGGATCATCCCACGCAGAATCAGACTTCCGAGAAACCGTGTAAAGGAATAAAAGTATTCGCAGAATTATACAATTACTCGACGCGGAGGGGTTAGCTGCATCGTCGAAGTAGCGGATGTGTGGATGGTAGAATATAAATCAATTTCTAAGAACAAGCATTGACCAGTTTTGGGAATTTTCTGTTTCTCCTACCGAGAAGTTTGAGACAGACGCTTATACAACTGTTCGCAAAAACAATGTTTAACCCACACTTTCAATTGTTGCTGTTGTTCTTGTCTTTCAACGTTTGATGGAATATGGTTGTTTTAGGTTTTACTTGTTTACTTTAGGTTAGGTAGGTTTACTTTAGCCCGATTCCCTGAAATAAAATTCAGGATTCAGGATGGCATTCTTTATTACAACAAGTTATCCAAGTAAATACAAGCCATGAGGTTTGTTGAAATGATCTGATTTGGTGATTAAAATAAAACGGGTTTTGTTACTTCCTGTGAATGATATTATCTGAAATTAAGATTGACACTTGTTAAATGGATTGATATTGGAATGAAAGGAGTTTTGAATCAAAATTTGTATGAACATTTGTGCGATTATTGGGTACGCAACGATTAGGTTTAATTAAAATGGTAACTTACCGTTTGGAATCGTTTGAAGTAAAACTGCACACGCAAATGCACGAGAATGCACACATTACAAATAAAACAAAAAAGCACACATTAAAAATAATTATGATCACTGAAACACGAAAACCCCGAACACCATAGCATAGTTTATTACACCAGCATCATATGGAAACAGCTTCAGGACGCGATAACGAAGAGATCGCGGAGGAACAGTCGATTGTCCATTTGTATATGTATCGTATCTCGATTCTTTGAAATTGAATGAATGAACTACCACCATCCGAACTACTTTTTCGTTCGAAT
>KZ072334.1:68450-80896 GCA_002091845.1 Anopheles cracens
GAGCGCACCTAATCCCTTTCGAAAAGGGAGGCAGAACGCATCAGCTGCGGCCTTCGACTTGCTAAGGTTTGATTTCGAGTCAGCTTCGCTGCCGGCCAGCGTTCGTTGTATTCAATTTATTGGAATGAAAATTGTGTTTTCGCTTTTCCACTTTGGCACATTGAACTTTGCGAGACGGGAGGTCCTTTTCTTTTTCCCTTTTTGTTGTTGTTGTTTTTGGCTGCCCTTTCGGGTGGCATGGCCATGAACGGCCATCTTTGGGCGGGATGAGCACTCCGGTGGCTGTGTTCCGGCGCTCTGTTTGGCTCTGTGTCGACTGGTGCGAACACTTCAATTTCAATTAACATCTTCCCTTCGGCGGCATCCTATTAGATGGCAAATGGGATTTAGAAGACGCCTCTGTCGGTGCGTTGTTCCGTTGATTCCGTTGAAACGGTGGGTTTAATGTGAGGGAGATGGAGCATAAACTACCGCGGTACAGTGTGCGTTTCGACGGCGAGAGAATAAAAACATCATACGAAACACAAAAAATACTCTCTCTCTCTCTCTCTTTAATCAAGTTTTGTGTTACCAACGCCCCCACCCGTGTGGTTTTTCAGACAGGCAGGCAGGCAAGTTACGTGTGTCTGCATTTCCTTGCCATTTCGCTTTATCCGTGCTCCATTCCAGTACGCAATGTACGTCCCACTGTGAAGCATTGTTTAGTATATTAGCAGGTGGTTTTTGTTTTATTATTTGCCTGCCGTCCTAACATCGCTTGCAATTTTCCTGGGAGACTGTCCTGCTTTCTTTTTTGCACCGTTATTCACGCTCAACGGGCGCCGATTTCGGAAGCGCCGCTTTGATGCTGCAATCATTTGCTGTACAGGGAGTGGAGTTGTGCAAACACCCGAACCATTTTAGACACCCCAAATTGCACCACGCCAGCGTAACGCAATTGTCACAAATTGTTTTCAAATGACCATCGTGTGCCGCTTTGAATGCTTTCTTTCGCCCTGTTTGATGATTTGTTTTCAAAGAGCTGTTTGGCAAATATCTAACCGCGTTTCGGCACCGCATAGCGGCTCATAACATGTCACAGCTTTTAGCCGCAGCACCGGGTGTGGGTGTATTTTTTTATTTTCTATCGCAAAACCAACACATTTCACGTATCTTAAGATGATCGAGCCAGTCATGACCCAAAACCGATCGGTCGAGAAATTCTGAAAACCAAAATTCCAAAACGACGAGCAAGTTTTGCTTTTGGCAAGGGGAACTGACAGCTTTCACCTTCATAAGCAAACACAAAATAGAACAAAAAAGATCATTTCTAACACGTATCGATCATTCTAATGCTCGGTACAGCACAAAATAAGTCACGTTTAAGAGCGATAAAATGACGAATCGCTTGAAAACTCAATTATTTGGACAATTTTAAGGTTTTTGTTTGTATCTGCAGCGAGTTATCGAGCTCTCTGTTCCACATGTTGATGTAGAATCAACATCTGGGTCGAAACGGGAACGAATAGATGGACCTGTGCGGATCTACTTCACTGTTCCGCACTTGCAAGTATTTCATGTATTCGGTTGTGTTGCTTGCAAATTGCTAACTAGTACATACATAAAAAGCCATAACAATACATGCATGCCTGTTAAACGAACAAGTTTCTGTTTAAGTTGTTAAAGTTGTTTTGTTGATGTTAACATCCAACAGAAACATTTTTGTTGTGAATTGGTTACTCGATTCAGGATAGCTTTTGACGCTGTTTATACGTTTCGTGAAAAATATAATTTCTTAAGGAAGTAAGAAAAGGAAGAGAAATAGTTCAAGAATATGTTTGCAAGTTGCTTACAGAGACTTTAGGCCTTCATTGCTTCATTCGTCTCTTAGTATAAGAACAATAATCGCAAAACTGGTGCAAATTTAAGCCCGACAGTTGCCACTAAAAAATATTTGTTATTAGGTTAAAACAGCATGTTCATAGAACAGATTGTTGTCGTGCAATCGAAGATCAAAGTTGCAACAGTATCGAATGCACCTAACACATAGACAAACAAACTCTCTACAGTGGATTATTTATCGCAAAAAAGAAGTTTTTTCAGTTATATTTTAAATACACCCTGTAAAGTGTATTATGAATTCAATATTAAAAAGTTATTTCGCACTACGAGTATATGTAATAAAAAATCTCCTTCGATATATTTCTAAAATTACAGTGTAATACGTGTGGTTTTCCTTAAAATAAGTGTAAAATTGGATTTTTTACAATTTCTCAATGCCAAGACAGAATGTTATTGGTCTGAATTTGAGAAATAAATCATTCCGGTTCAGATTTTTTTTTACAAATAAAATCTGACCTATGTGTTTTAAAACACTTCTTATTGAAAATGTTTAATGACAAAATAGCAATGAAATCAAAATATCCCTTGCGCTCCATAAAAAATAGATGAATTAGGGGCAAACTTTAGTGGCAAACAGAGTATTTTCCATCACAACATGCAACTGTAACATTCACTGCACCCTTCCCTATCGCACCCAACCGCAAGTTTAGTTTGTAAATATATTCCACACATCAAAACTTACCGTCCTTGTTCATTCCCATCGTAAGGCAATTGAATACAACGAACGCTGGCCGGCAGCGAAGCTGACTCGAAATCAAACCTTAGCAAGTCGAAGGCCGCAGCTGATGCGTTGGCCTCCCTTTTCGAAAGGGATTAGGTGCGCTCCAGAGAGGGAGAGTGAGAGAAAGAGAGATGGAGAGAGGCTTTTGTGTGCTGGAGCACTCAACGGAGCAGCGCAACAAAATGGTGGATGGCTATATAGATGCGTGATTTCCGGAACCACGGAAGAACTACGCGGGGCAGGAAAAACACGAAGCAGTACTTAATCCCCACGATTGATGGTGTACGCACCCAACCGCAAGTTTAGTTTGTAAATATATTCCACACATCAAAACTTACCGTCCTTGTTCATTCCCATCGTAAGGCATTTTTTCAGTCGGCACGCCTGGCACTGGTTCCGGTGCGCCTTATCCACAGTGCAGCTTCCCGTTCCGGCCTGGCAGCTGAAGTGTTGGAAAATAAAGTACACATTAGCTCATTGGATTACAAGTCCGCAATTAATACTGTCTTCTGTAGTGCTCGCGAGCACACTTGGGACGCCTCGTGAGGATTAAAATCAACGCCAACACCTAAACAACATTCGGTTCGGAACCACCGGGTCACAATTTTTCCCCGCAGCAAAGCTTCACCACTGCCGAAAGACACTAACAACCCAGCGCAAGTGACAGAAGTTGAACATTTTTCGTGACATATGCGACTCCGCGGTAAAGCCATGGACTCACGCCACTGTTCATCGTCAACAGGCGTGCAAGGATTTCGGTTCTCCCGAGGTGGGTTGAAAACAATGACTCCGCAGCGTGCGTACTCGTCGGAGGATGATGCTTCAATTGATACAATCCGCTTGTCTGTTTGGTGGCGCGGAAAACGAGGAAGCCCTCTTCCAAGCGAGCGGAATTACAAGCACCCGCCCAGGAATCTATTCAACAAAAGGACATTTAATGCCAGATCATCTTTTTGCATTTTGCTTGCTCGCCGTCGAAACGCACACTGTACCGCGGTAGTTTATGCTCCATCTCCCTCACATTAAACCCACCGTTTCAACGGAATCACCGGAACAACGCACCGACAGAGGCGTCTTCTAAATCCCATTTGCCATCTAATAGGATGCCGCCGAAGGGAAGATGTTAATTGACACACACACAGAGACAGCAAACCAGTGGCATATGTTCAAGCCGGGTTCGGGACAGGGACTCCGGGAATCCGCGAACGCCTTCCAACGATGCAAAACCATAAAATATCAATTAATCATAACACCATTTAGTGGCGGGGTAATCGCAATTCCACATCGCAGCACCCGGGAAAAACGTCCTGTTCACGCCCCTTTCCGTCACGACCGGCAAAGCGGAACGCAACCTGACAGAAGGCAGAAGCCTCCGATCCGGGGCAGAAGGATCAGCGTTGAATCCTCACCCAAATCCTACACCAACTGGTGATGTTTTGCATCGGGAGATTTTTTTATTTTTTTTCGTGTACTCCCGTTTACATCCTGATGCCTATCCCTGCACTACAGACTTCAAACCCGTGTGGTCATTGTCAAACGGTACGGCGAGAGTAAAGTGCATTAACTTCACCACGCGCATCCTGCCGCCGGCAAGTCCGGAATACAATTGAATGGTAACATCTGATCGATTTCCGCCTAATCTGTACGGCCACCGGCACGGCCAACGGGGAACTATTGCAACTTCACGAGCGGCACGAATGGCAGGGGAGTGTGGGTCACCCTCGCCGGCGACCCGAGAGGGGTGCCGGGAATTGTTGATTAATTAGAATTTAATTTATTGAGTGGCACTCTACCCCTAACCAGGCGCTCCTATCCTCGGTCAGTCATCAGTCACGCCAACTTGGCGGTGTGCGTTGATTCCGAGTGGGGTTGCAACGTTAAATTGATACAGGGATTAAGTTGTAGTATCTCGGGATGCGCCGCACTTGGAAATCTCGGGCCTTGGTGTTCGGAACCGGCCTCTACCCAACAGGTTCCGGCGGCAGGAGAGGGATACGCTCCGTGCCGAAAGAATTGGTAAATATTTACCAGTTCCCGCACGCTTCCCGCGACGACCTCGCCATGCCCTCGGGGTCCATGTGTGTAGCACTTTCTTTCCTCGGTTTGATTCGGTTACGGGGGGGAAGTGTTTTGATTGGAAAGCTATTATTCTATTTGCGAGAACAGACGGGATCACGTTACGGATGGTCAACGGCAAACGAAACCCGTGCGGGTCGTACCTTTTTTCAAGCCTATCGAAGCGAAAGAAAAATCCACTCCCGAAAGCAAATACAGCAGCCAGCCACCCCTTTGATCTCCTGGCAGCGGCATCATATTCCTCGCCGGTCGGGATAAGAAAAATTGAAAATAAATCGACTATTCATATTCACGTCCCCCCGGCATCACCCTGAATGCCCCTGCAAAGCCGCCGTCCATCCCTGTCAAGTCGGCATTGACCGACGAGCGAGCGAGCCGACGGATAGGGATAAAAACGACTCCCGTGAGCTAATGGCTCCCCAACGGATTCGGATCTCGACACTGACAAATAAACTCCACCGGAGGAACCCTTTCCCACACGGCTCGCACACTTGACAGTATCAATCTACAGCCCGTCCAGAACAAATATCAAAATATTGAATCAAAATGTATGTCCATCCCGTTCGCACTCCTCGCCCGTAGAGTGAGAGTGTACGGATTACGCCGGGGGATTACGTTATTTTTATGATTTATGGAGCCTGGAGCAGCTCGGAGCCCGAAAACTGGAACGATCCCGCCCGGAACCTGGATTCCCTCGAGCTGCAGCACGAACCACGAGCCCAGGTGGAGTCGAGTCGATCGAGTTTATGTGACACACGAAACGGAGCAGATTACACGTCCGGCCGGGTCGGCGGGCCTATAACTTCCTCGCCGTCGCTCCCCAGAGACGGTGGTGATGATAAAATGGAACCACGCCTGCCACGCCTGCCCGTTTTATGATCCCCCATAAATCAGCTCCAGATGTGCTGAGCGGAAGCCATCGGCAGACGACCGCCATTTGCTTTGAAATTGGAAACTTTGCAATAATGGCAGTTTGGAAAAGTTGTCTCCAACCACACACCGCGCTCGTTCCGACCGAAAAAGCATCCTTTTCGGTGAAACACCACCTTCAACCACGGTGGCTCGTGATCGTGCCTTCGCGAACTTATCATTTCCGGACTTTGAGTTGTGCAAGTTGGCACAGCGCAACAAAAGGGGGAAAACTCGAGAAAACACACACACACAGAGACAGCAAACCAGTGGCATATGTTCAAGCCGGGTTCGGGACAGGGACTCCGGGAATCCGCGAACGCCTTCATCGTGCCTTCGCGAACTTATCATTTCCGGACTTTGAGTTGTGCAAGTTGGCACAGCGCAACAAAAGGGGGAAAACTCGAGAAAACACACACACACAGAGACAGCAAACCAGTGGCATATGTTCAAGCCGGGTTCGGGACAGGGACTCCGGGAATCCGCGAACGCCTTCCAACGATGCAAAACCATAAAATATCAATTAATCATAACACCATTTAGTGGCGGGGTAATCGCAATTCCACATCGCAGCACCCGGGAAAAACGTCCTGTTCACGCCCCTTTCCGTCACGACCGGCAAAGCGGAACGCAACCTGACAGAAGGCAGAAGCCTCCGATCCGGGGCAGAAGGATCAGCGTTGAATCCTCACCCAAATCCTACACCAACTGGTGATGTTTTGCATCGGGAGATTTTTTTATTTTTTTTCGTGTACTCCCGTTTACATCCTGATGCCTATCCCTGCACTACAGACTTCAAACCCGTGTGGTCATTGTCAAACGGTACGGCGAGAGTAAAGTGCATTAACTTCACCACGCGCATCCTGCCGCCGGCAAGTCCGGAATACAATTGAATGGTAACATCTGATCGATTTCCGCCTAATCTGTACGGCCACCGGCACGGCCAACGGGGAACTATTGCAACTTCACGAGCGGCACGAATGGCAGGGGAGTGTGGGTCACCCTCGCCGGCGACCCGAGAGGGGTGCCGGGAATTGTTGATTAATTAGAATTTAATTTATTGAGTGGCACTCTACCCCTAACCAGGCGCTCCTATCCTCGGTCAGTCATCAGTCACGCCAACTTGGCGGTGTGCGTTGATTCCGAGTGGGGTTGCAACGTTAAATTGATACAGGGATTAAGTTGTAGTATCTCGGGATGCGCCGCACTTGGAAATCTCGGGCCTTGGTGTTCGGAACCGGCCTCTACCCAACAGGTTCCGGCGGCAGGAGAGGGATACGCTCCGTGCCGAAAGAATTGGTAAATATTTACCAGTTCCCGCACGCTTCCCGCGACGACCTCGCCATGCCCTCGGGGTCCATGTGTGTAGCACTTTCTTTCCTCGGTTTGATTCGGTTACGGGGGGGAAGTGTTTTGATTGGAAAGCTATTATTCTATTTGCGAAAGGAACGTCCTTGAGGAAGCACCGTCAACATCGACATTTCGCGCACGCCAAACAAAACAAACACGTGTCGGGATTAGGACCACCGAGCCAAGGATTGGGATGTTCGAGCGGGGGCTTGCTTTCCATAATGATGGAATCAAATTATGACAAGATCGATTTGGTAATCGGGGATGTTTAATGCGCTTGTTAAACCAAACACTGTTATGCCTGGAACGGGAAAAACGTCCTGTTCACGCCCCTTTCCGTCACGACCGGCAAAGCGGAACGCAACCTGACAGAAGGCAGAAGCCTCCGATCCGGGGCAGAAGGATCAGCGTTGAATCCTCACCCAAATCCTACACCAACTGGTGATGTTTTGCATCGGGAGATTTTGTTTTTTTTTGTCGTGTACTCCCATTTACATCCTGATGCCTATCCCTGCACTACAGACTTCGAACCCGTGTGGTCATTGTCAAACGGTACGGCGAGAGTAAAGTGCATTAACTTCACCACGCGCATCCTGCCGCCGGCAAGTCCGGAATACAATTGAATGGTAACATCTGATCGATTTCCGCCTAATCTGTACGGCCACCGGCACGGCCAACGGGGAACTATTGCAACTTCACGAGCGGCACGAATGGCAGGGGAGTGTGGGTCACCCTCGCCGGCGACCCGAGAGGGGTGCCGGGAATTGTTGATTAATTAGAATTTAATTTATTGAGTGGCACTCTACCCCTAACCAGGCGCTCCTATCCTCGGTCAGTCATCAGTCACGCCAACTTGGCGGTGTGCGTTGATTCCGAGTGGGGTTGCAACGTTAAATTGATACAGGGATTAAGTTGTAGTATCTCGGGATGCGCCGCACTTGGAAATCTCGGGCCTTGGTGTTCGGAACCGGCCTCTACCCAACAGGTTCCGGCGGCAGGAGAGGGATACGCTCCGTGCCGAAAGAATTGGTAAATATTTACCAGTTCCCGCACGCTTCCCGCGACGACCTCGCCATGCCCTCGGGGTCCATGTGTGTAGCACTTTCTTTCCTCGGTTTGATTCGGTTACGGGGGGGAAGTGTTTTGATTGGAAAGCTATTATTCTATTTGCGAAAGGAACGTCCTTGAGGAAGCACCGTCAACATCGACATTTCGCGCACGCCAAACAAAACAAACACGTGTCGGGATTAGGACCACCGAGCCAAGGATTGGGATGTTCGAGCGGGGGCTTGCTTTCCATAATGATGGAATCAAATTATGACAAGATCGATTTGGTAATCGGGGATGTTTAATGCGCTTGTTAAACCAAACACTGTTATGCCTGGAAATGTCAATGCAAACATTCGGTTGCTTGTTTACTGAAGTTGACGGAATATGCTTTATTACATTTGTTACAACATCATACCAATCCATAATATGCTGTTTCTATTCTGTATTGAATGTCTGATAAAAAAGAACTTCATCTCGCTGTTCTATTTGATTAATCAAGGTCGAGCTTAATGCGATGTTCACACAACATGATTGACAATCAACCCCATCTGGAATATTCTTCTATACGCGGGCTGTTCAGGGAAATGAGGCTAAGGTATGCTATAAATGGCAGGTCTAGACCAAAAGATGTTATTATAGTATCAATCCAAACGATTTGTTATCTCCTCGAAATCATGGTACCACATTTAGATACATGATAAATGCTTAGAAACATTTTATCTCCACAAATCCGATCTTTTTAAACTAATCACAAGTCATTTTTGTATTGTATTATTCCGTATCCGATTGCATGAGTTTTCGAGATTAAAAAAATCGTCTTTATTCCAATACTATACTCGAGACAACCGTTGCACGCCAATATGCCGTAGTGCTTGCCCGAGCTCGTATCACCGCACACGACACAAATCAAACCAAGATTCTGAGCCTTCCGTGCCGACGAGCTCGTACTTTCGTTCACATGCTGCGGTGGCCACGGCAGAAGACGATTTTGGGGCGAGTAACACGAAATCGGTGATCCCCGATGTTCTGTCGATGGAGAAGCAAGCAGAAACACGAGATCGCACATAAATCATCCACGTCGGACACACAGACATCACTAGATAACTTACCACCTTTGCCGGACATGCCATTTTCCATACGGGACAGCCCACCATGTGCGCCATCGTCAATGCCGAACGTCCGGCCACTTTCTTCCTTCTCGAGCTTGTCGTAGAAGTCCGCGATCGAACCCTTGCTGAATCCTGCGAAGAAAGCCATTGGGGAATGGTTCACGATCAGTACCACCGTGGCGGACAATTGGTTTCGCTCTAGCACACTAAACCCCGGGTATCCTTGATTGTAACCCCTGCGCGAGAAACACACATATTCGCGCCCGGCCACCTCCACGTTCCCGTTCACCCGTCGCTGACCTCGACCGATCCATCTTTTACTCGACTCGGCAAACACCGTACCGGACGCTGTGTAAACAGCAACCACTTGCGAACCCTTTACGTGGCTTCCCAGCAGCTCTCGAGTGCGGTGCGACCACACCACACCGAAACATCTTCCGCTACGAATAAGAAATTAACTGCTGTTGACACAGAGACCACTGGCAAACAGACACGGTTACTTTGTAGCTTTGTTTTATACGTGCAACGCACACTTTAACGCCTTCTGGTTCTGGTAGGTAGCAGGCCGCATCATCGCTTTTGTTTGAGTTAGGTGTCACTGAGCCTACTAAGATGGAGCGCGTTCGATACAGCAAGTCAGCAACTTTTTAAGACACGAATCACATTATTCTTCTCTTGAATCGAAAGCAGGGCTACATCCGGGGGTGCGGTGACAACATTTTCATTTGATTAAATTTAGATCAAGCACTTTGATGAGGTTGCTGTAAGAAGTCCCCTTCGAATCGGAACGTGCCTGCCATTACTAAATACCTGCCTCGCTGCTTATGCTAATCAATTGGGCGACCAGCGACGAAACATGGCCGCCTGGAGGAGATGGTCAGCCGTCACTAATACCAGCGCTACATCGTTATCGCTTCATCGTCAGCTCCTCCGTGGCGTCCATCTTGATTTCGACACTTCAACTAACGTCATATCAAGCTACCCGAACGAACAATTCCACTTCAGGTGAGTTTCAAATTTGCAACTCATCCCCTGAACAGCTGTGGCAATAAAACGAAAACGAAATGCTATCAGCAACTAGTTCTGGGCCGACGTCTGCCAAGGGATGGGGGGCATCATTCAATGGATAAGGTCACGGAATTTACATCCTGCTTGACGACGACGACGTCGACGACGACGCCGACGAGACACTGAAACACACGATCCATCCATCCAGCCGTCTATCTATCCCATCACGGCCCCCCTAAGTGTTGTTTCTGTTGCAAATGACTTGCGTTTATCTAAGTCGCTCGCTACTGGCTGTTGTCGCGATTTTCGGATTAATATCGCTGCCAACCACGGGCGAGGCGCACCAGGTTTCGCTACGCAACGCTGATTCAACAGAAGGAGGGCAGGGCGACCCAGCAGCCCAGCATCTCAAGAGGCCTTTGTTTCGACATTCCTATGTTACGGAGCAACTTTGAAACTCCAAAAAATACGGCCAACAACTGTATCAACACGCCGTCGGATGATGACAACAACTCAATGGTTCTACCAGCTACCGTCACCGTCGAAAGTCCACATTTGTTACCTTTGCCGCTTGTAAGCCCTAAGCTAACTCCTCCCTTATTGGGCGCCTATGTACAACGCACCGGGACGGACTGATGCCTGGGTGGACGAAAGTTCGCCGGGATGCTGCGGGCTGCGGCGGGAAGCAACGCTCACCCCCCGGGCAGGCGAGATGCCGGTCGGTTCGCGATGGTCTCTGTTTTTCCCCCGGGGTGTTGCCGGGTCGGGCGTTTCTCGCTACCCAAACATCATCATGCCGTTTGCTTCCGTCACTTACCACCCTTGTTATCCTGCAGTACCGTTGAGCTTTCCATGCTACCGTTCTTCTTGCTAAACCGAAACATTCAAAATCACTTGCACAGACGGTGGCTCCGATCAGGGATGCCACTATTAACATGCCATTGACTTTTGGCGTCGCTAACTTGCCGGTTCGCGGGTGCTTCGTTCGTCAACTTCCAGTCGTCCCAACTTTACGGACAACCAACTTTACGGACGCAACGGTTTCACCATTCACACTGTTATGGTTAGGCTTTTCTCATATATTTTTTGTTCTATCCTAACGAAAGGCTCACCGCACTATGAACTATCCTAGAACAACGTTTCAGAGCGCTGCTCGTACAACTGTCGTCTGTCAACGATCAAACACACACGCTATCGTTTATTGCACTAATATGCTGAGCGATTCGGGTTTTTTGTGCTTCACAACACAAAACTTGAAGCCTGCAGGAACGTATCGGATAAAAATGCACCACGACCGACGATTGTCTACAGAGTTCCCTGTCACACGCACTCTGCTCTCACCAGTCAGGAAACTGGAAACGAAACTGTCGCACACAATCTAATTAACTTCCGGTACGACCGTGCCGTCTGCAACGCTCCAAATGCACTCGCACCGCAACACCGAATGCAAAAAATGCAATTGCATACAGTACAGTTTTCGAGTTTGTTCTTATTTGAATCTCTTTTTATATTCTTGCTTGTCTCTCTGTCGAATTCATCTGCCAAGAATGCCTATGCCTCTGATATTTGTCCAGCACATATCACCAGCGTGATTCTCCTTTATGACAATTTCTTGTTTTGTTGTCAATACAAACACACACCTCACAGAATGTTCGCACGGTTTTTGTTTTGGACGACCCCACTTCCCAAATATCCGACGGTATGCCACGGTTCTTTAATCAACACCCTCGACGGTGGTCGTTTATTCGTCTACTAAAAATCACTTCGTCAGATCGAACACATCGCACCAGCAGCAACGGCAGCAGTAGCAGCACCTTCGCCAGTTTCGTTGACACAACTGCCAATCTTTCGACGCCGGGAGAGTGTCTCGTCACACCGATGCCGCGATGCTGATGATGCCACACTGCCACTGCCTGGCGTAGTCCCGCTGACAGCAACTGACGATCGGGGCGAAAATTCATGCAATCGGAAATCTATGATTCGTCCTCTCTTGATGTCGAAAGTCCACATTTGTTACCTTTGCCGCTTGTAAGCCCTAAGCTAACTCCTCCCTTATTGGGCGCCTATGTACAACGCATGCTGATGATGCCACACTGCCACTGCCTGGCGTAGTCCCGCTGACAGCAACTGACGATCGGGGCGAAAATTCATGCAATCGGAAATCTATGATTCGTCCTCTCTTGATGTCGAAAGTCCACATTTGTTACCTTTGCCGCTTGTAAGCCCTAAGCTAACTCCTCCCTTATTGGGCGCCTATGTACAACGCACCGGGACGGACTGATGCCTGGGTGGACGAAAGTTCGCCGGGATGCTGCGGGCTGCGGCGGGAAGCAACGCTCACC
>KZ072337.1:58807-70486 GCA_002091845.1 Anopheles cracens
ATCTACCACAATTTTAGTTGTTGTGAATTTACAAAATATTAAATACATTAATAGGCTTAATTTATTTCAGGATTCAGCAATAAAAAAATGCAACAATAGAAAAGTCTCGCGAGAAAAGTAGCTCTGTTTGCTGAATTGAGCTACTTTTGGTAAATTTCTCGCGAGAAATTTCACGCTACGTCTGTTTGCACGGTTATGAAGCGACAAAAAATACAAACGTCAAAATAATCACGACACGATTTCTACTCATCCAGCCTCCACTGTACGTAACACTAACGGTCCAATGCAGTGTCAATTGACACTTTTGCAACTTTGCACTATTACTCGTAAATCGTTTAGCTATCGAAAAGTGGTTTTCTCGTAATGATATTTGCAAAATTTCCCCTAAAGATTCATTTTTCTGAAGTTTTTTTTAATGGATAATCATTCCAATCAATTGAGACGATTTTTTAATAATTGGTATAGTTCGCGACAGTCGATCCTCTTAAGTAAAACTATGAGCTCGTGATCTTTGATCGAGAACTACGATCACTATTTCAAAATTTCCCGATCAACATTTAAAATAATGGCCCCACTATATTGCAATTATACTAATATCCTGTAACAATTGGTGTTTTTTACACAACAACATGATATGATAATACCACCTAATTTTTAGGGCTCAAAGTAGTAAAAAAACTGTATTGGTACCATCGAAAGCAATTACGTCTACTGTCCATTTAGGTTGGCTCTCTTCAGAAGCTATGTGCATATTTATAAAAATACAGACCTTAAAAATAAAACTGTATTAGACACTTTCTATACATTAGTTTGACATACCAGGCGCCTCCATTCATTAGAGACAAAAAATCAAAGCCGAAGTTAGTCTAAATGTCGAAGATCAAAGTCGAAAAATACTTAATTTATCAAAGCATAATACGTTTATTATAAAAATAAAGTAAAAACATTGAAAAAAAATCTCTCATTTTTAGATTAAACAAATTGTGCTTGCTTTAAAATAGTATTTTCAAGCAACCTTTAGGTTTTAGCAGATTAATACGCAGAAACTACAACAAACAATAACTCGCATTGTTGATTTTTATTCTATATCTCTCTGTAATTACAAGCATATAATGGTGCATTTTAATAAACATCACATCTTGTGGTTGTGGTGTCATCATGTGGAAGACCAGATTAGACTTTTTCAGCTATTTGTTGTATAATTTCAACAGAGAAAATGAAAATATTGTCTATGTGATTCAACCTCGCCGATGTTTAAAGATGGATATTTTATAAGAAAGCAATAAAAAAAAACTATTAAGCTGATGAAAGCGAATAGTTTCGAAGCCGAATCAATTTTTTTTTCGATTTTTTCCACCACCTATATGCAGGATGCAGCCACATTGTATGAATTGCACATATTCATTGAATATTGTTCGACTTAAAAAACTGTGTATGTGTGCTTAATGCAGACAAACATTACAAAAATCCAAAAGCGATTGGATTTCTTACGCTCACATGATTAGGTGTAAACGGTGTCCATTTTGTAGCACACATTGAATAAGTGGGGCACGATTAAGCGTCCCCAATCACCACCATGTACGCTTTACCATCGGAGCAGGCGGGGATGTGAATCGAAATCGGGCCCTAATTGATGTGCTGTTTGAACGCCAAGTTGCATTGAATTACGCGCCGCATTAACGCAACCGTTGCAGCAAAACACGTGCAACACGCCACGGCCATGGCAAGCTGGGATCCGATTAAGCTGGGATAAAATATGCAAGCGTGTCCCGTGTCTGCCCCCACGCGTGCGGAACTCGACGGATAAGCGGATTGCAGTCGATTATGTGTGATTAGACGATATTAGACGACGGCCGTCGTGGACCGTGAGCCAACCCGTCCAACCCGTCCGACGCAGCATGGCGGAGCAAGCAATGGAGCAACAATAATACCGCACACAGGACGAACCGCAGCCGCTGTACGTTGTATTCGTGATGGGTTTATTTAGATTCTTGGGTTTGTTTTTACAATAAATAGGTACGATCATACGTGGTTTAATAATACTCATACAGCACTAACATTTGCACAAGGTAAGGTGCTGGGTGCCTTTGCACGCGCACAGTGTACGTTCGCCAGCAGGCGGGCGCCCCAGGGGAGAAGCTTGGCACGGGCTATACTATCAATAAAGTGTGGGTGTATCGGCGATCGGCGCGGCAAGATGCTCCGGGACCCCCACGCGGGAGCATGGATGTGCGCCCGTCCGTGGCGTATGTACAGTATGTGGATAGACGCGACGCCGCACAAGCGATAAACACGTAAAAGGGCTCATTTTACACATTAATCAGATGCACGATCCCGCTCGGCTGCTGCTGCTGTCCTCCGGTGGGTCCGTGTCGACTGAGGTCAGCCGGGCGTTCGGTGGACGCCACCACCCGGACGTGGACGCCGTGGCGCAATGGTTCTCGTCGCTCGTCGCCAGAATTGTCCGCGGCCGTGCTGTTATTTGCCCAACCGGTACGAATGCTTGTCACCGATCTGCTCCTTGGGCCACATGCACTCACACCCGGCATCGATCTGTGTGTGTGAGAGAGAAAGAGTGAGGCTTGGAAGTGATATAAACTAATTAAACTTCCCCCGTGGCAGATCCGTACCTCCTTGAGGGCGACGTGCTCCCAGCAGTTGACAGCTTGTTTGCTCTCCGTGCCTGTCACCTTGCGGCGCGTGATGTAGATCTTCTGGCGTATCTGCGTACACGACAGCCCGGTCTCGCTGCACTGCGGGAAAAGGAAGTAGGACGAGCGTCGGATCAGCAAATCAATCATATCCAACTGGCGAGCCGAGAAATCCGAATGCTCCCATCGGCTCCCGAATTTCAATTTGCACCCTGCTAATTACCTTGTTCTGGTAGTTGTTGTACGAGCTAAGGCATGACTCGGTGACGTAGTGGTTGGGCCGGTACTCGTACCCGTCGGTGCCGTTGCCCACGTACACGATGTTCAGCAGCACCTCGCAGATCGGCTGCCGGGCGTGGGAGCGCTTCACCACCGCCGGCTGGCCGGCCCCGTCCGCGTCCTGCTGGTCGTACTCGCCGTACTCGACGCTGCCGCCGTCCGGCGTGTCGGCGTACGACGGCGCCCGGTTCCACTTCATCAGCGGGGCCCAGACGTTCGGGCCGCCGAAGAGATTGCGCAGCGGGTCCTCGTCCTTGTTGCCCATCACCAGGGCCATCGTGAACGCGACCGAGAAGAGAAAAATCTGCGTGACCGGAAGAGAACGTGAATTAGAATCGGAAGCCCCATCATCAAGCGTCACGAATCGGCACAGTGCGTGGCATTCGTTTCGTTTTGGATCTGATAGTTTCTAGTCTAGTTTGATAGATAATGTGTTTTTCCCATCAAATTTAAGAATTATTAGAAAGGTTTCAACGTTCAGAAAGGTTTCAGTGGTGGGGGTTTTGAAGAACCAAAAAGCAATCCAAATCTTAGTTGCGTTACATACGTTACTGCTAATGTACAGCAATATTTATTAAAATGTAGAACAACACTGAGCATCAGATCTGTGAGCTGGGAAATACAATGAGTCAAACTGGATACATAATGTTTTCGAGAAGAATAATTTTGAAGGCTTGATTTAAGCGACTCGATAGCAGGTTGATCGACAGAAAATGTTGTGGAATTCCCACGTCCGTCGTAACTCGGTAATAGGTAATAAACATTCTTAATGCGAAAGATTTTCCACCCGATTAGCATGGGTTCAAGTTGCATACAATTTCATTTTTTTCTCTCTGTGAAATGCAAAGAGACGGAGCAAATCATAAAGTACTTCATTTGGATGATGAACGATGAAGTTCTAGACCCAGGTTGACTAGTCCTAAAGATTAAGCCTGATGAGAGCATCACTTAATATTGTTGTGTGACTTCTATCTGTTATTTTCCCCCCAAACTAGAGTAGTTATAAGATTATTAGTCTAATGTTGGAAAACAAATAAAATTATCTCTCTTTCTCTCTTTCTTTCTCTTTAACTGGCCTGCTTAATAACATTATTTTTTTCTTCTATGTATTGGCTTAGAGCAATCGTAGAATTTGCCATGGTATTATCCTTTCCTTTCGCTATACACTTCATTAGCATTTCAAAAGAGTTAGGACAAATACTTAGTTCTACATTCGAAGTATTTACACTTGTCTCTCTCTCTCTCTCTCCCCCCATATTTCTCTTCCTGTTCGATGCCAAACGACCTGCGCGACTATGAATGCCGACATCCGGCTTACTTGACTTATTTATTAAATTAAAAGCTGGTTAGTCACTAATTGCTTGGAGGAGATGATGGTCCAGACGGGATTGTGGTGCCGGTCCTGCCGTATGAAGGCCGGCGCCGCTACCACTACACCACCGTGCCGCCACCCATACACTTGGTTATATAGCGATCATATGGTTTTCCAACTACAATTGATTAGTGGTAGGCTTTCGTTTCCCTCCCCTTTCGTTTTGTAAAAAGCATTCATGTTGAAGAAAATGTTCCGGTTTGTATTCAAATAATCCAATCAATGTTTTTATCATTCTCCAACACTTCTAGAGTAACTTTTAGTAGGAAGCACTATTAAAAATAGGATAGAAAATACTAAATATGTATAAGATGGATGGGTGGATTAGTTATGATATCAACAAGCTTTTCTTGGTTACGTTCCATCTCAAGATTGTATCGTTCCAAATATGTACATGATCTGTTATACGATTTAGTAACCTATTGCTTGACATATATTTTTTTTCATTGCGGTGCATTCCAAGACGAAATAATCATTCAAATGTCGTTTGACAGTTTGTGTATGATAAGAAATATTGGTGAAGGTGTACAGTAACCTATCCCGGTTAACGTTGGGGTGTTTATGCACCTAGTAAAATAAACTAATAGCTTAGAGGTATATTTTTAAGAAACAGGATTGTTTATATTCTATAATAGCAATATAGAAAAATCTTGCTAAAAAAACAATTGTATAATAGCGTCGTTTAACAGCATTATTAAAATGGTAAGTTATTTCACAAAATTAATACAAACTGATCATCAAGATCATCTTAGAAAAATGCTGCAAAACTTGGAGCCGTATATACCTTATAAATAACACCTAATAATAATAGATAATAGATGTTTAGGTGGCAAAAAATCAATAAGATTATAAAAACTCGTGGGTGTCTTAAAGTGGGTATCAACCGAAGATGTAAACCATAGTAAGGGACATCTGGATATGAGGCAATACTTGTTCAACGTCCATTTTTCGTTCTATACTTCATTGCTACTATACCCCTATCAGATAGTCAGTCGAGACCGTTACGATCATGATCTGGATCGCGTCCATCAGTACGGATCACAAGTTGGAGTTGGAGTATGCTGACCAGAGCCAAGCGCCACCAAACAAACGCATCGCACTGTACACTCCAGCGCGACGAGTATGAATGATTCATTTGCTTTCCATTCAATGTTAGTTGTGCTTGTCGGTGCTTGTCGTGTGCTTGTTTTTTCGCACCCTTCCCCCTCACTCCTTTCGCTCTCGTCGTTCAACCGCATGCTTCAGCTGGTTCGGGCTGTGATGACCGGAACTACCAGATGTTACCCCCATTGCCCATTTGATCCGCCGTGCCGTTCGGTTCAAGTGCCTTCCCGGCCTCGCATGACGTAGTATGACGGATTCGCAGCGCGCTGGCCCACGATAAGATAGAACCCGCAAGCGCGCGCCCGCCGTCGGACAGAGTGGTGATGAAATAATTGTTACGGTTCCGTACACTCCCCCGGTGTGGACCAGCAGCCTGGCGCTAATTCCTCGTGGGCGCAAATGTGTAACATACGGTGCGCCACCGCCGGTAGTCGTTGCAGACAGGCTCTCCGTCGTTCCCATCATTTCATTTCTGGTTTTGCGGCCGTTATCGCGGGCGCCCTGCGTGTGTTACCTTTTAATTATGTTGACCTAGCGCGTCGCAGCCCGCTCCGCCCATTAGAGGGTGGTGTTGGTGGCGCTGGTGAAATGGCACTTTATTTGGTCTGTCAATAGGATGACAAATAGGGGAAGCGGAAAGCGAAACCGCTTTCCGATTTGCACATCCAAACACGTTAACGCGCTCCCGCGTGCCTATTGATCCGGTGCGGCGTGGGTCGTGGCCGTAATTGGAGCACCGACCAGAGCAGCACGGAGTTCCGGAGGATCCCGATGTTTTATGTGCTTTTTCACTCGCCCTTCCGCTCTCTTGCTCGCTCCCTTTCACAACCTGGCGTCCTTCGATTCTTTACAGTTCATTAAAAGAGCAATTTGCGCCCGGTTGGACCATTCCACCACCGGCCCCGAAAAGGATCGGATAAGATCGGTGGCCGCTAATGTGGCGCTGTAATGATGTCGATAGAACGTTTGCCCCCCTCCGGAGGTGGCCATTATTGCCAGTGGAAGTGCTAATAACAATTTACCGGCCAACTTATCGCGTTTGAAGGATCTCGCGGTAAATGGGTACAAAATTGCAATTCCAATTACAGGCGAATGGTATCGAATGGGGGCCGTTTTTTTTTTGGTTTCGTCTCAAAAGCAATCAAAACACGACCAAACAGGCACGTGACCGAGGATCTAGGGGCCCGAGTGGTCAGTTTGACACATGTGTTTGCTGAATGATTCATCCGAAAGCTGTGCGAGCGTCCACGGGCGGAAGCGTTCGAAGAAGTTAGCCGACGCACTCGTCGCCGATGTGATGCACTCAATTATTCAGCAGCGAAATGTAGTAAAGTGCATCGATTCATGCGCTCATGTCCGTTGGAATGTGGGCCAGGCGTGTTTGTTGGATGATTCAACGATCAATCCCCGCACGATAATACCGGGGCCGATACTTCGAATCCGGTTATCTACAGGCAGGCGGTCTTGAATGCAGCCCACGAGTGTGTGCCCCGACGCTGGTGCATTTGTTTAGCCGACGTCATCAGTGCAGTGGCAGCAAATGTGCTATAATAAATCCATTACTTTTCATACATATTTATAGAACTGGGGCCAGTTTTGTGATGTCGTCCGCACGACGTGCACCATTTTGTTTGGGCTTTTAGGCAGGAGATTCTTTATGCTTTTTTCCAAAGCCACACTCAGCACAAGCTGAGCTGGGCTGCAGTCAAAAGACTGTGTGCATTATGGAAAGCGTCAATTGAAGGCACTCGTATGCAAATATGTTAACATCAAACGAATATAGGCGTGCTTTGAGCCGGTTCAAAGCGTTTAGCTCTAGTCATTACGGGCATGAAAGCGCTCTCGTAAGCGTGGAGCGTTCCGTGCAATCCTTTTTAGTTGCAAATAATTCATTTGTTTTATTTTTAATTCCAATATTGTGCCCTATTAATCATGCACTGTGAGCTCATCTAGTCATTGCATTAGGGAGGCGTACGCACAGCCATTATGTGAAGTCTTTGAAATATCCCTGTAGATGTATGTTTTGTTCTCCAAATGCGAGGTTTTTTCTCTTTCAATCATTGGTTAAATATTTTATAACCTAGTACATATTTTATCTATGGCCATTTTGTATACTTAAGTCCATGACTCGGGGTGCATTCTCCTAACCACAGTTGCATCCAATGTCCAATCCAATGTAGTCTTCATACATATACCATATACATTATGAATTGTAAAATGGGAGGAAGAGAAGTTTTTAGAAAGCTTTATTATAATGACTATTTTATAAAGTTTACAGGAAATGTGTCATTATACTCAAAACATTTCACAAACTATAGCTACTATAGTTATAGTTGGGTGGAATCAGATATAAATTTTTTGTTATTGTTCTGATTATAAGTGATAATTTTGAAAAGATGATTTCAAGAATTGATATGTTCAGGATTTAGGCATAACTATTTAAAAATTATTCTTAAACATAAGCTCTATCTGCTTGCCATTCCTGGATATTTTGCGTTCGCCATACACGGAGCAGGGTAGTCAATTCCGCATACCGATAAGATTAGTCAACAGTCTAAATATCTAAATTTACTTGAAGGTTCTAGGTTGGCCGATTGAAGATTTGCTGGGTTAATTAGTTGAAAATAAAGGAATCACTTCATAGAATCTGTTTTAAGAACCTATATTTTCTAAAACTAACTAGGGCATCAGTCCATGCTAGGTTGAACTAGATAACCATGAAGAACTTGTGGCTTACTGTCGTTTCATATTTCTTCTTTTTTTTAATTTGACGAACCTAGAATTTATATTAAACAACAATTGTAGGAGTGTAATCTTTTTCTAAGAAATCTTTTTTATAGAAATCTTATGAATAATCTCCTGCTACGTGTAGATTTTTCATAATAAGCTCAAAATCTGAATCGACTATATGAAGAATACCCTTTTTTGAGCGATCAGAACCATCGATAACGACCTATTGGACAACTGATTATTGTTTACCAAGTCATTCGTATTAGTGTTTACCAAATTCATGCTTCACTCGTTACTGATCAATGCTATTAAAACGCTCACATGAGGTACACAGTGTGCAACATAGGAGGTATACATATATAAAAAAAACAAAAGTAACAAAAGTGAATATAAAGTGAACTACCTGAAATCAACATGTCGGTGTAAAACGCATTAATGTCGAATAAAACAGTGTATATGTCTACTGTGTACTGTCACAGCTTGATATTAAAGTACAGATCATCACAAGATAATAATCGACGAACAAAATCGATCTTTGGTTTGGTTCGGATCTTCTCTTTTCATGAAATCGTACCTCCTATCTTTGGGGGGTTGAATAAAAAGTTCAACGATTCGTTGAACTAATTCTCCAGCTAGTGTTTCACAAACAACTGTATATTACTATCTTTGAAAACATAATGTCTAGCCGAGTGTTTAATAATACATAATTCACTTCATTCAAGCCAGCAAACTTAATGCTTAAAATAAATAATGTCTAGTGCAAGAGTTGATTAACTTGCATTAAAAATTGCTTTAAAAAATCATATTCCCTTTGGATGCTATCTTTTGTGGTTTCACTGTGCCGTTGATAGCTGCTGTATTGATATCTGAGTTTAAAATATTTTACTTCGATTCAGTTTTACAGATATTCACTGGGAATAAGGGATATCTAGGAATTCGCTGCGGTGTATTCAGTAAACACTTTATGATAATCGCTACAACAATTGAACGTTGAATTATTATGAATGTTTATTGAAATATAATTCACCCTACTGTACCCTTATTTCCTTCCCAACCCCCCAAACAATCGCAGATATTGATCGCGAGCCATATAATTAGTCACGCTGTCCAGGTAACAGCGACAGACAGCAGCTAACCAGAAACATGGCCCCGATTGCGGCTACCGTGCACCCTGCAAGTGCGCAACATATTGCAACAGGATTGCAACAGCGCCCGACAATCGAAATGGAAATGCACTTTTGTTTCGCATTTTATATTGCATTCAAAAATCAATCGAACTGAAAGCAGTGTGAAATACCGCGCTGATTGCGCGAGTAACGTGACCCGATTTCATAGCGCTATTATTATTTTTATTTTATTTTTTTGGAATGCGCTCCACTGAGCCGGCCATTCCAGAGCAATTCCGGTTGCTTTGAATTAGTTGCCATCAGCATGGTGAGCGATTGCGGGCGAAAAGGTAACTTTGCCAACAGTGGAATCACAATGAAAATAGCACCGCAACGCACATACGCGAAAAAACCCCACCCGGTGTCGATAACGAAATGGAGTACGCAGGATAAAAATGTTGAATAAATTGATCAATAAACGGCGCGCTTTGCTAATTGTTATTTGTTTTCTGCCGGGTGGCCTGGGTGTGCGGTGGCTGATGCACGTGCGGCAGAGTGTGCAATTAGATTGAGCACCGGGATGCACTTGACGGACCCTGAATGGCTGGCTGCCGCCGGTGTTACTTGCACTGTTCTACGCATTCCCCGACCCTGGAGTGGATTGAACGGTTACAAATTGAAACCCTGCCCCGTCCATCGGACCATGTTCATTTGCCCTATGACGGTCCGATGGATGGAACGACCGATGTGGGTAGCAGGCCATGCTAAAATGAAATTAAAATTTCATCATCCCCTGGACGTATATGGGCTGGACCCACAGACGGCAATTGGTTGTGACTGTGACTTTGGAGCAAGTTTTGTTGTTCTCTCTCGCTCATCCCCCACCCCGATGGAAACTGATTTTTCGTTCCACTGAATAACCGGATGATGGATTGCTCCAGCGATTCGATCGGATCGGGTTTGGCTAAAGCTTCTGCTTCGCCCGGCACTTACTAGCTTTGCGATTTTATCCATTTTCGTTCGCACGCACCGCTCGTGGTGGCTGCTCTCGGAGGCAAACGTAAAGGGGTAGTGGGGCGCACAACACAACAAACAACAACAACGACAGCAACACAAACGGAAACTTCACACGGCTAAACACGCGCACTTCCGCGAGCGAGGCAATCCCGGCGCGGTTCACCGGAAATGATAACAAAAAACGCGTCGATCGTTCCGGTGCATGAACGCACCCGATGCACGGCCGATTCCGGCACCGTATGAACTGGCACCGTGCGCACGCCAATCGGAGCCTGGCCAGGTGGGACGGTTCGAGGCACCTGGTTTGAGCCACCGCAGACCGATGTAAGTCACTGGCCGGGCCGCTACTCACTGCGGGAGCTTTTATAGCGCTTTCGACGTAAGGTGCTGTCGATAATCTGCGGTGCGGAGAAAAGTTGAGGAAAAAATATCTACTTTGCGAACGGAACGCTTATCAGCGCCGCCCTGGGGGTTTTCTCCCCCCCTCAGAGTAAGCAACACACCACAGATAAGCTGCGGCGGCTGGCGTTATGTTCGGCAGCCGCACACCACCCGCCATCTGATGGCGGTGACGGAAAGCTTTGGTGGTGCGCTGACGCATGCGTGCAGCCGGCCACTGCGGAGCGCTGATCTTAATCCGCTCCATTAAGAAATTGTCTTCCATTGAACGCTGAGCGACGTTGGCGAGCGAGAGGATGAAAGGATGTTCTTAAAAATAGGCAGCGATGAGCAAATGAGCTCCAACTCAATCGCTCTTTGAGCTGGAGGCTGGAGATTTTCTTCAATGATTACACAGCTTTCAAGGGCTCTCTCGGACAGGTTGTACAATGATGACTATTTTAAGAAGACTTATTGAAAAACTATGTAGCTATTCACAAGCAAATGAAACTGATTTATTAAAACTCGTTCGTTACTTTTGATGCTCGTCGAAAGATGGCGCGATTTTGCCAAAGTTGCTGCGATACGCTTTGCCGATGGTTGCTATAGTTTCTGCCTCGGATTTATTGGAACCAATATTAAAAATGTGTTCGCAGATGTATTAGATACCTTAAAATTTAAAGTCCTGATAATGAATAAGTTTTTTTTCTGTTAAAAATTAACTCTACAAAACCTTCAAAAAATCTTTCAGTTGAACTAAAAAATATGTTATTTTGATAGCCTCAATTACTTTATTTAAAACGAGTGAATTTGATCATCCTCAATTCGTCATAGTATCCAAGTTACTCTTCTTCATAGTTTTCTCTTATTTTGGAATATTAGTAATAACCAGCAGCAGCCCTAGCCTCAGCAGGCGGCTAGATCGGGATTCCCACCCTAACGAAAGGCTTCCTGGTAGCCTTTAATCAGTAGGATGGTTACTCGCACGAATTAATCAGTTGAGAGTACAGGATTTCAGACTCCCTAACGTGGAAAACTTCAT
>KZ072341.1:26151-82596 GCA_002091845.1 Anopheles cracens
AACCGTCGATTCCTGGTCGATGTCGGGCAGGGCGGCTCCCAACGAATCGTCCCGCTTCCGACCCAACCGTATCGTTTTGAAGCGGTCCCGGTTCTTGCGATCGTACGTTTCTACCTCTTTCTGCTCGGTAGGAACGGGATCGTCAGATTCTGCGGGCAGTTCACTTCCTCCATTCGGCATGGTTATCGTCGTATTTGCCAGATGCTGCTGTTGCGGTGAGAGTGTAAGTTGTACGTCCTCGTTGTATCTACTTCTACGGTTTAACAGTCTTTCGCTTCCACCCGACGAGCACATGCTGCCACCACTCTTCGAGAGCAGCGAGTCCGCCAGCCTATTGTCCGGTTGCGCCTCAACCAGCAGCGTTGCTGCCGTCGGCTGCTGCTGCTGGTGCAGCTTTCGCTTCATCTCGTCCTGTTGCTGCTTCTCGAGGTTGATGCGCGAATGGCGCTTCTTGATGTTGTCGAGCGACTGGCGCAGCTTGTCGCTCGCCTCATCCGAGCGCCGCACGTCCGCCGTCAGCGAGTTGAGCATCTCATCGAAATCGATTCCGCTGTGTTCGCTCTCCAGTATCGATTTCTCGAACTCTTCGAAGTGCTGCAGCGAGATGCGCTTCTCTGCGTCGAGGAAATTCGATATGTCCGGCCCGGTAGTGGTGGCGTTCGTGACCGCTGCTGGTGGGGGGAGCCGCCGTATCTGAACGTCGAAATCGTCTGTCTCGAGATCGAGCATTACATCATCGCCAGCAGGCTCATCCGCTTCTCTGGCTGGTGCAAGGTCTTCCGGTCGCCCATCGTACGTAGCGTTTTGTAAGTCCTGTTCGAGATTCCGACTACGGCGAATCATCGTACGTCCCAACCCACTGTTAGTCGTTTTATTCACACCGTCCGCACCGATTGGCGATATGTCAGGTGTTTCCGGGGCCGGTTTTGCTCGTGTGAATGGCCCATGGAACGGGGTGGACTGTACCAACATGGAATTCTCGTGCTGCTGCTGGTGCTGCCCACTAAACGTTCCATTCGGTGTGCGTTGGCCCACCGGTGAAGCCGGTTCTTCATCCTGCAAACGAGCGTCCGTGTCGGCGGAACTGGTCGCACTGACCACCGTCGGCCGTAATGGACTATCCAACGGCAGCTGGCGCATCATATCGTCCAGCTCACCACCGGTGAACGTTCCATTGCGTGGACAGCGCTTGAAGGTACGACCATACGGAACGGCCGGTGGAGGCGTGATGGCAGCGCCCGTATCCTCTCCGTCCTGTGTAAGATTCAGCAATCGCACGTTGTCGTCGTTGCCTTTGTTGGGCGTACGATTTCGGACGAACGTTTTGTACCCATTACCAACGCCGCCACCACCTCCACCGAGCTGCTCGTTATCCACGATACCGAAGGTGCTGTTCATGACCGCGAACTTATCACCGTTCAGCGCAGGTGCGACCATCGGTGCCTGGCCATCGAACGTTTGCTCGTTGATCGGTGGATCGATGGCAATATCCGGATCTGGTTCACCAACACCACCGTCTCTTGCCATCTCCTCAAAGGTTTGATTTATTGAAGAGCGTGGCTTGCGATAGGTATGGAAGTTCCGTGGCCGTCTCATATCGTACGTTCCACCAACACCACCACCATTTAGCGTCTTATCTGGCACCGGTTCCGTTGGACCCGGTGCCATCGGTAAATGGAACGTTTCGTCCGTGGCAACCGTTGCGGTAACGATCGTTGCATCCGCTGGAACTTTCTCACTATCAGCCTTATCCGCAACCGATGGGCTTTCCTCCTCGAACGAAGACCGGCACGACGAACCGCCCATCGCTGCCGCGGTGGCAATGCGACCGCCACCACCACTTTCGTACGAGTTTTGCATCGTGCTCACGCCCGACACGCTCTCGATCGCGTTCAGGTCCGTGCGGGAAATGTTGCAATCCTTCGTGAGCGTGCTCTCATCGTCCAGGCAGAGGTTTTCCAGCCGCTGTCTGTCCTCGATCACGCTGTACAGATTGTAACCGTTGTAGCTGGCATTGCCTCCCACGCCCGATTCGTCGCCCGCGTTCAGAAGGCAGCCGACGCTGCTAAAGTCACCGCTGGTGATGAGGCTGCTGGTGATCTTGTCGTTCGCCGAGTACTCCATCGAGTTCATGATCGAGCAGGGCGGCGACACATCGTTCAGCCAGCTGCGCTGCATCAGCAGCCGGTTGCCGGTGGCGGACGTGGCCAGGGCAGATGTAGCGAGTGCTGACGGTGTAACCGGACCACCGATCTGTACGTTGAGCAGCGGTGATCCACCGATAACGAACTGCGGTTGGACAGGGGAGAGAGATAAAGAGAGTTAGAGAAAATGAAGGGTTCAATGTGGCTTTCAAGCAACATATGCACAGTCAATGCCCACGGAGTTGTGGCCCAAACTTACCTCAGAGTGTGACGATGTTGAGGCATTATTCTCCACAGACAGCGTGCTAGTGTTGTTCAGCAAACTGGTCTCGTTTCTTCGCTTAGGCCTCGTAAACGTTCCTGTATCGACGAATTTTTGAGCTGAGAGAAAGGTACAAAAGGATAGCAAATATATTAATTTTGAGGTATTATCAAAAATGAGTCTTCTAGTAGTACATGCAGGCATGAGGATGTTAAAATGGAATGTTCCCTGTGTACACACCACACACAATTCGTATGGCCAATTTTCCTATAAATTAATTGCATTAGTCTGCTGATTTATCCAATATCGTTCCCATAATTACAAACATAAATTAGAACACGGCTCTCGAAATATGAATCACGCGTGGGAATCATGGCAGCGGGATTGATCTAATACTTACTGCTACTGTTTGCATTCAGCAGCCGCTTCTCGCTCAGTACGCTATCGATATCGTCGAGCAGATGCTCTTTGGTGTCATAGTCCGTCAGATGCTCGAACAGATTTTGTTTGTTGCACAGAGTTTCCTCTAAATAGGTTCAACAGCATGGTATAAATCGACTTTAATCGTTTGTGGAATAATAGCGCTTACGAATAATTTGTATGGATTTGATGTTTCCTAATATCTAAACAAATAAACGTGGTGTGCAATGAAGATAACATCTTTTCTAAAACGGTAATAGTTGTTCATTTCCGCAACATTCCATAAACTAAGTATTTGCCGTCAGAATTGTCCTGTCTCGGCCAGGCATTCTCGGCCAGGAAGTCAATCCACTGCTTATGGAGTCGGAAATAACTACCAACATGGATCTGTCGCTGTAGCAGAACGATTACAGACACTGCATCCAGTCAATCAACTGACCCGGCGTCCGTTCTCTCTATGGCAATTGTCACCAAAAGCTGCAGAGCCGAAGGCGTCAGATTGGCAGTAAAAGGCGACGGATTAATTGCAACTGCTTGGGGTGGAAGGTAGACGACGCAGCGCCATCGAACCCTTGCGCGCTGCGATCGATGGACACTGACACCGTAACACGGCGTGGGGGTTTTAGTTTCCATTTTTAAGCTCCAGCAACCCCAGGGACAAAGAATTAACCCGGCACACTCACCGTAAGCATCGCAATAAAGTCGCAAACGCTGTGCAAAGCGTGGAGGTAGTAGCCGGACGCCAAATATGGTACGCCACCGATACCACTCCACTTGACGGCGTCGGCCGGGTGTGGATTTGTTGTCCGAAAACAACGTTTTCTATCGATTTCTGTAGTCTGCATCACAAATCTTACTGCGAAACACCCCCAGCTCGGATTGATTCTTACGTTTGATGGAAAGATTTTCTCAGCTGGCACTTTCGCTGGACGTAAAGCGGCTCAACAGCGTTCAAATAAAACTTGGGTGTACACGACCAACACACTGCGACTGCTTGTTCACGCAAGCGATACGAGTAAGCGGTTGTCCTTGTGCGGTTGTGGGTAGAACGAACAAACACGTCGAAAAGGTAAGAGTGTGTTATTTGGTAGTTGGTGGGCTACAAAACTGGCTTCGCGAAACAATTTGGTCGAGAGCCCACGGCCAAGTGCGATGACGGGAGGGTTTGGTTTGCAAATATTGTAACCTCCTCGCCTACACGCCTGTATGTTGTATGGTATGCCCAGCGTGAGCATAGCTTGAGCAGAAGGCGTAAGTAAAGTAGTTTTCTTGAGCAAGTTTAATAATTAAGAACTGTTCCCAACGGGACACCGCTGATTGGATGGAAATGGCACTGTTTATAACACTTTCTTCAGTTGGACCTTTGAAATGAAATAATAACAAGTAAATTTAAGCTCCCAAGTATCTATAATAGTTTCAGTGAGTGATGAGATAATTAAACTGATTAAGTACCAATCGCTCTTCACAGCAGCCTGAACTATTTTTCAAAACCTCATCACTAAGTCCACTTCATTTGTTCCTCTTTCACACGCAAATCTCACCTCACCGATCAATATAGGTTACATTTTACACCTAATTGCAATGCCGCCATCGCGGATGTCTTTAGAAAAGCAAACTTACCCAGCTTTCCGGGAATGCCGCTACCGCTGTTGCCTTCATTGCTGATACTCTGATTGAGAAGGATGTGACCGGCGCCGAAGGTACTGTTGCTGCTGCCGCCCGGGTTGCACCAGACGGTCGTTGGTGCTGCTGCTGCTGCCGCCTTGTTGTTGCCGCGTCCGCCGCGTGTTTCCCATTGTTTTAGGATTGCAAACACTTCATCTTCATCAGTCCATTCCGACTCGAGGCAGCTGGCGTAAGCGAGAAGAGAAGAAAACGCGCGGATAAGTTTGAGGCACACAAATAAGTCATGTTGCAACGAAAACCATGAGCCATGGGATACTACGGATGAAGCGAGGTGTGAAGCAGATGGTGCTCGTTGTTATGTTGCAAAATCTGAGGTCGTTTTGACCCCGATTCATAGCAATGAGGAGCCGGCGTCGTGTGTCTGGCTCCGGGACCAAACCGAAGCAGCAATGCATCCGTCTCCGGATGGATGCAATGCGGGAAAACAACAGAGGGCATATCACTGTACACCCACCCACACACTACACGGGCGGCGGTGTTTTCCCAGTCACACCGACGATTTCGTTTACGGCATGCCGCACGTTGGGGGAAGAAGCGAAATAATCACCCAAAGCAGGCGATAATCAGCACGCTCGGCACCTTATGATAGCGTAATTAGATCAAAAATAAAATTATGAATCAAAACAAGGGATCGTTTATCTTCCTCATTGTGCGCTCGCACCGTACCCAATTCCGGCCCGTTGGGGGAATGGATGGATGGATAGCAGAAACGATGGAGCAAAACATAATTGAAAATGATAATTTCACATTTCACCCACAACACGTGCGCGCCTCGGGCGTGATTGCCGCGGAGGAGTAATGCGCACATTATAGGGGTGCAATGAAGGGGTATCGTTTTCTAAGGTACAAAAAGCGTACAAGTCAATTAAAAACCGCTTGTAGCACACATTAGGACTGACGAGCGATGTTTTTTGTGCAATTTATTTACGATTTATACCACAATTATTTCTAAATACGTTCCGTTCCGTTCCAAAGTCTTGGGCTGGACGGACAAATCTGGCTGCAAGGAGTAAGTTGGGCATCCTTGCCAAGCAAATTCAACTTCAATGCGAAATCATCTCTCTCACGCCCTATTAGTCACCGCACACACACAAGCGAAACAATTCAACCGTAATAAAGTGCTATCGATTTAGTTCGTCGCATCGTAATGAAGATCTTATTACACGCGCATATCCATTGTTTCGAGCTGGCCAACCGGCATTGCATTTATTTCTTCATCTCGTTCTAGCGACTAATAGATATCCCTATGGCAGAAGAGAAGCACTTAGTTTGCTAGCAAAATTACAAACGACAGTGCGTCATGCTATCGACGAACGTTGCAGGGTCGTTCATTACTGGCAGGGCCCATTGTATGTGGCTGAGATGGGCTACGACAAAACAATGTTGAGAAGGTTCAACTTCCCCCAAATGACACACCCGGAATGCCCGGAGACTGTGGAGTAACAAATGTCGCTTTTACTGAAGTTTTTCGCCTCATCTAGAGTCTAAGAAAAGGAAGAAAAAAGAATAGCTTCCGGATGGGAAAAGACCAAATCAGATTTGGCTAACTTCACAGCTTGATATAAAATCAGCTTACTCATCAGATAGATGTTTAAAACAAAATGAGGAAAAATACAAAACAAGATACTTAAACTCTTGGATTATACCAACTTAACTGAGCATATACGTACTTCAGGAAAATTAGCGCCAAAAAGTATGCAATCCACATTACTCCAACGCTTCATTAGTGTTTGATGACCGCTCTTTTTACCAAAACTAACGCCGTGCAAGCATGACCGCCGAAACTTACCTGTCGGGTATAAGTTCATCGCCGTTGAAGCTTCCGGACAGGTCCATTCTACCGGGTGAGTGACTTCCGGTGATGTACAGCCGGGATGATCGCTGCTTCCTGCACAGATCACTCTGATCTTTCGCCGGGGGCAACACTTCCGGTAGAGCGGCGCGCTGGCTTCACTTTTACTCCTCGAGGCATGCAAAATGGCCACGATATGCTTTCCTTCTCGACACTGAACACCACCACTGTATGAAGCACCCGGGTATGTGAATGACCGCTTTGTGTTAGTCACATTTATGTCACCCGGGGAATGGTTCACTGCGAAATTGTTCCGTTCACACTCGCACACAGACACACACAAGCACAGTAAAGTTGATTTCTATTGCAGTTGATTAGGCGCACTAAAACAAAATGAAATGAACGATATAGAGACATTAAATTCGACGCCATATTCGAAGGGCTTGGAAAATTAAGAAACTGGTGATTGATTTACTACAATGTGTGAGGCGTTTGTGTGTTGTTTGTTGGCGAAAACGCTGCTCTGTGCCAAACCACTTATTTTCTTCATCCATTTCCCATATTACGCACTTCCGTGCGTCCATAAACATCGATCGATCGATTTAGAGCTGCTAGCGTTGTTGTTGTCGGAGGGAAGTGAAAAGTAAAAGCTTTGCTCTCCACCCGATCGAGCAGAGAGCTATTGTTTTTCACCCCCCCCGCCGATGCAAAGCACGTGTCGCACGCGGCGTAAATTTAACTATGCAGACCCTATGGCGGCGCAATTGGCCGGCCGAATGGACGTGACCGTATCGCACTCGTAGCAATTATGTTACAGAGATGGTGGACCCTACTTGGGAGCTACTTTTTGGAAAACTTAATCTTCATTTGTAGAACAATTTTGTAACAGGAGCACCTTTTTATCAAAGAAACATTAAAGATTTTTGAAGCAAATATCTTCGAACAATTAATACATCATTATTGAAGCTACTAGGACACGGTAGGCATCTGACCATGTGTTAACGTGTCCTGTAAACTGTGCAATTGCACTTAGCAAGCAGAACAACTCGCGTTACACCACGTCCGGATCGGACCGTAGAAAGAGGAAGCGCGGTACCGCCAAGTATCGTGATGAATAATGGTTATTTTCGATGTGCAATTTCTACGAAATCGTGCTTCGGCGTACAATGTAGCATGAGAGCGAGAAAAATATACTTTCCCCGTGAGGATGGGAAAATGGAGCAGATGGCAGATGGTGAGACGATAGACGGTCGACAATGTTTGCGTTGCATTGAACGTTGCTGGTTGCTAGCAAAGGGACGGTTTATTGTTGGTGATGACCACAGCAGCATCGTTTGCGATTGCATTTTTCTTACTGAATCATTTAATCCTAATCCATCTCCGCGTTCGGCAGGCACACGTTACGAATGGTCTACGCAATGTGCGTATCATTTAATCGTGAATTACAAAAACGAAAGAACTTGATTAGAAGTTGGTCAATTTGAATCCTTCATCACCGCAAGTAACCCTTTGGACAACGACCACATGAAAAGAAAGAAAAACCAAACGGAGTTAATTGAAAACGATGAAACTGAGCATGGCACTGAAACCGACAATGAAACCGAATACTACGCTACGCCATAATTAATCAACCCACACAAACGGTCCGGACAGTGGACGAGCCAACATCCAGCAACAAATTGTGAGTGAAATTCTTGCTGATGATTTAGACAGCCTTGAGTTAGCTCCTATCGTGCGTGTAGACGATGAGGGTCCAGTGAGAGTACGATGGACGGATGATTGTGAGGTAATTGAAAATATCAAAAACATTCTTCCATCCAGCATCCACAGATCACGGTGCAATGTAAAGTTTAATCCCTTCGCGAAGAGGGTATGGTCGTGTCACTGGCAGACTATTCTTCATGTAACTTTGCCTCACATATAGTTTATATAGTTTCGAACGTCTACTCTATTCTACAAGGCAGGTGCTGCAGAAATTGACATAAAAATGCTTTAGTGGTTGTAGAGACAAGCGGCACAGGTTAAACAATAAATTTATCGCCCAGACATCGATCTAATGCCATAAAAACACCTATGGGAAGCGTCTGTTATAGCTTTCCCTAGAAGCGGACAGGCTGCCCGCTTCGATTAAGCTCTCTGCCAGAACAACCCTCCTTAACAAGCAGCCGTGAAATTGAGAGAACACAACCAAAAAGTAAGAGAAAGAAAAGAAAGCCCGTAGCCGAATGCCGGAACGAACATTACGAAATGCACCGATCGCCGATGCAAAGTACGTGTCGCACGCGGCGTAAATTTAACTATGCAGACCTTATGGCGGCGCAATTAGCCGGCCGAATGGACGTGACCGTATCGCACTCGGAGCAAATATGTTGAAGAGATGGTGGACCCTAGTGGGGGGATGCTTTTTGAAAAGCTTATACTTTATTTGCAGGATAATTTTGTAATAGGAGCACCTTTTTATCAAAGAAACATTAAAGATTTTTGAAGCAAATATCTTCGAACAATTAATACATCATTATTGAAGCTACTAGGACACGGTAGGCATCTGACCATGTGTTAACGTGTCCTGTAAACTGTGCAATTGCACTTAGCAAGCAGAACAACTCGCGCTACACCACGTCCGGATCGGACCGTAGAAAGAGGAAGCGCGGTACCGCCAAGTATCGTGGTGAATAATGGTTATTTTCGATGTGCAATTTCTATGAAATCGTGCTTCGGCGTACAATGTAGCATGAGAGCGAGAAAAATATACTTTCCCCGTGAGGATGGGAAAATGGAGCAGACGGCAGATGGTGAGACGATAGACGGTCGACAATGTTTGCGTTGCATTGAACGTTGCTGGTTGCTAGCAAAGGGACGGTTTATTGTTGGTGATGACCACAGCAGCATCGTTTGCGATTGCATTTTTCTTACTGAATCGTTTAATCCTAATCCATCTCCGCGTTCGGCAGGCACACGTTACGAGTGGGCTACGCAATGTGCGTATCATTTAATCGTGAATTACAAAAACGAAAGAACTTGATTAGAAGTTGGTCAATTTGAATCCTTCATCACCGCAAGTAACCCTTTGGACAACGACCACATGAAAAGAAAGAAAAACCAAACGGAGTTAATTGAAAACGATGAAACTGAGCATGGCACTGAAACCGACAATGAAACCGAATACTACGCTACGCCATAATTAATCAACCCACACAAACGGTTCTTACAGTGGACGAGCCAACATCCAGCAACAAATTGTGAGTGAAATTCTTGCTGATGATTTAGACAGCCTTGAGTTAGCTCCTATCGTGCGTGTAGACGATGAGGGTCCAGTGAGAGTACGATGGACGGATGATTGTGAGGTAATTAAAATTATCAAAAACATTCTTCCATCCAGCATCCACAGATCAGGGTGCAATGTAAAGTTTAATTCCTCCGCGAAGAGGGTATGGTCGTGTCACTGGCAGACTATTCTTCATGTAACTTTGCCTCACATATAGTTTATATAGTTTCGAACGTCTACTCTATTCTACAAGGCAGGTGCTGCAGAAATTGACATAAAAATGCTTTAGTGGTTGTAGAGACAAGCGGCACAGGTTAACCCATCAATTTATCACCCATACATCGATCTAATGCCATAAAAACACCTATGGGAAGCGTCTGTTATAGCTTTCCCGAGAAGCGAACAGGCTGCCCGCTTCGATTAAGCTCTCTGCCAGAACAACCCTCCTTAACAAGCAGCCGTGAAATTGAGAGAACACAACCAAGTGCTTGCGTGTCTCATCGGGGAAGTGACAACAGCTTTATGCTGGGAATAGGGACATACGGTGATGGTCAAACTGATATGAGCAAAGTCAAATTTTGAAAGCTTTTGGGGTGTCTACTACAAAAGCTCAGGGCTGTTTGACCTCTCGCTAATACTACACTGACCTGGGTATCGTTAGACCACCAAATGCTACCGTTATCGAGACCAATTTCAGAAAATTTAGATGAGAGGAACTTTTTTGGAAAAAGTTGTGTAGCACGTGGAAAAGTAAAAAAAAGCACACACACACACAAACCACATATTCAATTGCCGCCCGGTTGCGGACGATGCCATAAGCCGTCGGTTATAAATGGTGCCCATGGGGAGGGTAATTTTTACACGATGCTCGTGCAGGCCATTTCCCACCACCTGGAGGTTGGTTCTCGCGGGTTCAAGCGACATTCATCCGAGCGCTTTTCGGTCTTTTAATCGATCGATCGAAATATCAACTGCGGATTACGTGTGCGAACCGTAAAGCAGGAGGCTTAGGGTCACCTCCCGAACAAGTGTGACATTCGCACACCGGGAAGTAGAACGAAAGCGGCAGTAGTCTCTCTCGCGAGCCAAGTCCAGGTGTAGTAGCAATGGAATGAAATATTGTGTCGCACTGGAGCTCAATAAACCACGGCGACGGATTCGTGCTCAGCGCTGCTGCTGCTGCTGCTGCTGCGGAAGTCCGGCCTCCCCAAGAGTAATGAGGAACGGCTAAAAACGGCTGGCTACAATAAAAGCATTCCAAGTGTCTCACTCACACATCACAAACCCCTCGGACGCCGTTGCTGACCGCCGGAGTTCGATCGAGCCCGACGACAGCCACCCTGCTGGTGACTAGCCTAGCTTCCGGGACGGTCTACGTGTGTGTGTTTGTCGGTATAGTTCTTTGCCTTCACGGTTTGAATGCGATTTGGCAACCGAGTCGATCCATTGCGGTGCGCTTGGATGGCCACCAATTTCTCTCTATTCCATTTTCCAAATTTTTGTCCCGCGGAAAGCTCGCGCGCACGGTGGTGAGCTTCTCTTCCCCCATCTGCTATGGTTCCGCGGTGTTCCGATTTGCGAAATCCATCACCGGTATGGTGTATGTGTCTGTGGTTGCGTACATACCACGACGGTGCGGTTAAATACCCCCTATTCACTGGTTCCCCCCACTAACGGGTGTGTCTCTGCCCGTCCTGTGGTCATGGGAAAAGGCACGGTTCATCAAATTCACACCGTGTCCATTTTGCGACACCGAGGCGTGAGCCACCACCGGCAGGGGTTGATGCACAGTAACGGATACACACACAAAAAAACGTAATTTCGAGGTCCAAAAGCGTGCTTGCGTGTCTCATCGGGGAAGTGACAACAGCTTTATGCTGGGAATAGGGACATACGGTGATGGTCAAACTGATATGACCAAAGTCAAATTTTGAAAGTTTTTGGGGTGTCTACTACAAAAGCTCAGGGCTGTTTGACCTCTCGCTAATACTACAATGACCTGGGTATCGTTAGACCACCAAAAGCTACCGTTATCGAGACCAATTTCAGAAAGTTTTGATACGAGGAACTTTTTTGGAAAAAGTTGTGTAGCACGTGGAAAAGTAAAAAAAAGCACACACACAAACCACATATTCAATTGCCGCCCTGTTGCGGACGATGCCATAAGCCGTCGGTTATAAATGGTGCCCATGGGGAGGGTAATTTTTGTACGATGCTCGTGCCGGCCATTTCCCACCACCTGCAGGTTGGTTCTCGCGGGTTCAAGCGACATTCATCCGACCGCTTTTCGGTCTTTTAATCGATCGATCGAAATATCAACTGCGGATTACGTGTGCGAACCGTAAAGCAGGAGGCTTAGGGTCACCTCCCGAACAAGTGTGACATTCGCACACCGGGAAGTAGAACGAAAGCGGCAGTAGTCTCTCTCGCGAGCCAAGTCCAGGTGTAGTAGCAATGGAATGAAATATTGTGTCGCACTGGAGCTCAATAAACCACGGCGACGGATTCGTGCTCAGCGCGCTTTGGGCCGGGATTCCATTTTGTGCACGAGTTGTGCCAGGTCGAAGAAGGAAAACCGCGGCCAAGAGAACGCTAGAACGGCACGGGAATACAACACGCAGCTATTTTTAAACCCCATCCGAACTGGCGGAGTCCGGACGACGCGTTCTTCTCCCGCTGAGCCTTAGGCGAAGACGTCCGTGTTGGTTGGAGTTTTCCCGGGCCCCTGCGTTCCGTGCGCCTCGTGGATGTATTTATGAGCTTACATGCTTTGTCGGTGTCGATTTGGAAAAGTTTGTTTCTTGTGTGCCGGATGGAATGGAAGGAAAACATCACAGCCTAAACAAGTACAATAATATACTGCAGATGTTGAAGGCAGAGGATGTAGGGTTACCTTCACAATATGATTACCTATCAAGTAATCCAACAAAAATATTTTAAAGAATCTGAAAAATGTTAAAGAACGTTGTAGCTAAAATGCTATCCAAAAGCTGGGAGATCAGAAAGCTATACGAAATATGTAATTAAAGATTTCACGTCGACAAAGCATAGGCTCTATTCTATCTATCCTTTCAAAAGCCTATGCTTTACTTGAAAAATAATCGAACGTTCTGCTATTAAACCAAACTGTGCAATAATAATTTATTCTGTCTCATTTTGCGTTCTGGACACCATCCAAACGATGGGTTTGCAAAACGCATACGAATAAAAGGCATCGTGCAGAACAGCACCGTTGTGTCGTTTCTGAAAGCAAACAAAAAGTGAAGCGCACTAAACCGGTCTGCCGGTCCGAGGAGTCAGCAAGCTGCTCCACGGCATCGCCCACCGTGTGGTTCCGGTTGAATGGGAGCGGAACGCAAATATGTACGCAAAAGTGCAGCGTGTCCCAGTTGGCCGGCTGCCAGTCAGAGAGGAGGAGCTGCCTGCTTAGATAACGATTCCGGAGCCAAATCGTGTAAAAACCAATGAAATGAGGATGAAACTTACTCCTAGCACCAGCAAACATGTGCACAACCCGAGCGATATCATAATTCCATTCAACAACTTGCCACCAGTGCGTCATGTGGCATGGAGCGTTTTGTAATGTTTACTTGAAAAGGATGAGCCACAATTCACTGGCCATTGGTTCTTTTCATATGTTACATTTAATGCAAAAAGAAAGCAGAATACCTTCCAGGCAGAGATCCTCCAAGTTTTGCCATCAAGTCAATGGATTTTTCACTGTCGTCGTGACAGGTAGTCAGAGCTGCACGAATGCCAAAAAGAAGCTCCAAATCTCGATAAACCCCAAACAACACAGACGTGTGCCGCGGTGTAAATTAGGGACCACCGTGCGCTCAGTGGGGACGACTATTTTCGTACTGATGACATTATATACGTACGATTCCTCTTCCTTACACACGTCAAGAAGACGTGATATACCACACACTCGCCACAAGTGATTTTATCTCTATTTCTATCCATTAGCCGATAATCTTGCAAAATCCACTTGCTGCTGTGCCTTCCTTCAGACGTCACGGGGGCAGAGGTCCGTCTGGGGCTCGCCGAATGACGGCAGTTTGCCGCAGTAGGTAAGAAGAGCTATCGATCTTCAGCATGGGGAATCGAGCGATAATTTCTTGATACATTTTAAGTAATTCAAACAAACTTTTGTGTACACCCTTTCACACTCAGCAGACCGATTATCGATTGGTAGCAATCAGGCGTTACTCGGTGCTAAGAAAGGTAAAGTGCACCCTGAACTTGTGGCATTAGTCACAGACGATAATGGCGAGCGCGTCCGAGCGACGTAATATCCGCACGCGAAGGAAAATGCGGCACAGCGGCTCCAAAATGCACGCGGTGACCTCATCTTGACGGTGTTGGCTGTTCGTCGGTCGGTACCGCGAAACATAGGAGCCAGAAGCGAACGTCTTCGTCGTCATCGCCGACATCATCACCAACCTCGGTCGACCGTCGTAGTTATTTCATTAGCTTTCTCTCGCTCCGGTGTGCTCAAGGCGAAATTCGCCCGGATGCTACACGATGCTGCGGGAACGGTGGTCGGTGGGGAAGGCTTTCAACAGCTTCGAAGGCAGGAAAAACTGTCTTCACATCCATTTGTCTCTTCGAGTTCTTCTTAGCCCTTATTTTGCAAATGGCCTCCACACTCCACCATGGGATTGCCGTGGGATTCTTGTTCTGACACTTTGCTCAGATGCATTTCGGGATGCGCGTTCGAGAGGTTTCCTCATTTTCTCAGGGCGTGAGGTGTGTCGAGAATAGAATTTCCTTCCTCAGGCTTCCGCCTTCCTTTTGCGCTCACTCGGTTGCACTTGGAAGACTCGTCGCCGTCGTTGTCGTCGTCACCGTGTCTTGATGAACGTAGGAGGCGGCGAACGAATGAACCTTGACGCTGCTGACGGTAATTGTTGTTTTGTTTGTGTTGCTTTGATTAGCACATTGTACACAGGGGAAAGAGATTAGGGATGATCTTCGCTTGGGTGGTGAGTTGCAGTTCGAGCAGCAAGAACCACTGCACTTCCGCCACGTTCTACCGCTCAAAACTAAAAGCGAAAGGGAGATTGTGGATTTTTTACTCGATTGCTTCCAGCGCCAAACAATAATGACTCATGCACGATTTGACATATGCAAAAGGGGACCTCCACTTTCGGTTTTTGGTACACCGCGCTGCGTAAAGGAACACAATATAGGTTGAGCAAAACCTTCCACCTTTGGTGTGTCTAATGGCGAACCGGAAATGGCCATCAGGCGCTGAAAAGAGGAACGGCAAACGGGTGAAGCTGCCGCGGGACCCAGCTGGAGGCTGTCATTGAACCATCTGCATTCTTTTCCCGAGGTTCACCTACACGAACACATACACACGCGCGCGCACGCATCTGTGGTTGCACTGGCTAGCCACACCACACCAGCTTCGTGGCCATTGCTGCGGCCATTAATACCCTCC
Source organism: Anopheles cracens (assembly GCA_002091845.1). Lineage (NCBI taxonomy): Eukaryota > Metazoa > Arthropoda > Insecta > Diptera > Culicidae > Anopheles > Anopheles cracens. The sequence goes on from KZ072341.1 coordinate 41,167, forward strand.
TTCCGCGGCGATCACTCGCCCTCCCCCCTCCCGCGGGAACACAAACAAAACCAATGCCGCCTGGGCTTTCTGTGGGTGCGGTTATTTTCTTCTTTTTTTCAACCCCCGCGAAGACGGCACCAATTCGTTTTCTCTTCGAGAATGTTATCACTGTTTCACGCCACAGACACAAAACTAGATACACACACCCCGATAGTGGATACGGCGGGGAAGGGGGCCTGATTCGCTAGTGCACGGAATTTGCTTCTTTCCTCGGGGAAAACGAATTTCCACACACGCGAACACAACCGCACACACACACTCACCAGTAGGCACACGATAAATCGACCATGGCACTGTCGCAATCTTTTGACGCAAAACCTAGCTATTTCAGGAGTATTTATCGTGCTGCTTCCGCAATCTTCTGCCTGCACGGGGATAGGATGACGGAATTCGATGGACGACGACGACCAAAATGTCGTCGCATGCTATTCACCTTTCACCAGAATTTGTCTGCTCCATTGGGCACGCTGTACGGGATACTGTGCGGAATGGAGCAGCGGCAAAATTGTAGCACTGGAAAACTTGTGAAATTATAAGCACACCAGCGACGAAGCGAACGGATCGAACTCACACAGCACGGTCGACAACAATGGACACTTCACGTTAAAAATAACCAATAGCACGGAAGAGACGACCCCGCTGGCGAGATCGGGCCGTTCGTCTGATTAACAACGAAGTTGCCACTGTTATTCAGTGTATGTGACGTCTGTCATTTGCAGTTTTCATGGCTTGCATGGCTCTTGATGGAGTGTTTAAATTTCGGATCTTTTTTACACGGCCTTGTCGGCAATATATAGCAGTATATAGCAATATATATAGCAATATATAGCGGCAGTGCTTTTCGTCATGTGGGAAGCCTTTTCCAATCTTTCCCCATGTTGACAGTTGTTTGACGCATATGACCGTTAAATCATGTCAGTTTTAAAAACGATACCATGTTTTAAAAAAATATGTAAAAAATAGGTAATTAATACAAAAAATGTATTGAAATACGACCTCTGTGTACAGGTAACGAGAATTAAACTGTAGCTACCTTAGGATTTAAACTACCCACACATGTGTTGATCAAATACGACTTACCTTCAGCTGAGAGGTAAACATGTTCCTGAAACTTGAAACATAAAAAAAAATATATCCGTTTACCTGGTTTAGTAGCCTATTATTAGATAAAAACACATCTATTTTCATCCCAATACGCTAATTTTTATGTGCCTGATGTCAGCTGTCATTTCGACGGGTGGTTTGTTTGTTTACCTTTTCACGGGTGCATGCATGATTGTTGTAGGGTAGAAAAGTGCATTCGACGATTCCACGTTCCAGTTTGAAAACGATAAAAAACAGCTCGCTTCCCGTGTGTCGCGGTTTGTATGGCTCGATACTGAATCGAATCAACATGGTCGTCGTCAGCGTGGAACGGTTCACAGAAATACAGAACTTTATTCGCAACTACAATGGGCTGTACATCGACTGCAACGCTGAACTGGAGAGTGCATTTCCCGAGTATTCACCCGATACGCTCGGCAGCATCGTTGCGAAGGAGGTTGTACAGCGCGTGAAGGCCAACCACGCAAAGATCAGCTCCAAAGCCAGTGCGTTGGTAAAAGAGTATGTACCAAACAGACCCTGTTTTCAAAACTGTTTCTTCAGTGGTGTGGAAGTGTTTCTCCTAATCCGTTCCTCTACGTTTTAGATACCAAACGGCCGCCAAACAGACGTCAGCTCACGATATACTGCAGAAGATGGCCATAACGCAGCGCGTTCCGTCGATGGTGGTGTGTCGGATCGTGCTGGGCAACATTTACCAAAGCGCATCCCGCACGGAGGTGGCCGAAATGCTGCGCATGCCGGATCTGATCGGTGATTCGTTGCTGGCGGTGAACGTGAGCTACTGTCTATACAGTGAAAACATGGATGGTCCGATGACCGATCTCGTGCGAAGGTTCATTGGCGAAGAGTACGAGGTGCGTTTGAAGAAAATGGCACGCGAAGCGGGAATGGTGTTCTACGACGAAGGCGACCTCCGAAGGACCGGGTACGATAAGACACCGGACTTAAAAATGGCTGTACCGTTCCTGTTCCGCGGGCAAGTGGTAAATTGGATCGAAAGTAAGGCATCGTTCGGCGACATGGATTCGCACAAGCGCTACATCAAGGATCAGCTGGCAAGCTATGGGAACCGGTTCGGTCCTGGGATCGTTATCTATTGGTTCGGTTACCTGGAAAGCATAGCGGAGTGTCCGGAAAACGGGAAAGACGTGATCGTGACGGATGGCTTTCCCGCGCAAGACGAGATGGAGTTTTTAAAGTTCAATCTACCCGTGTTCGAAACAGAAGCGCCCAAAAACAACAGTGACGTTAAGCAATAAAATAATTAATATTAACGTTATATTTATTGTTGATTGACATTTAAAGAATTGAGCCTACGGTCGCGCACCGACGGGTGCCATAGTTTGTTTCCGATAGTTCGTGAAGTGTTCCAAGTACTGATTGATCGTATCGATCGGCTGGTAAATCTCGTTCGCCTTGGAGTGGTTCGGATTGATGCTGGAACGCTGCGTGAAGTAGGCGGGCATCGAGTTCGACACGTTCGATCCGAGGAAACCCTGCAGGAACTCTCGCATAAGCTCCCAGCAGCTGCCCGGGACGAGACATGGCCGGTACTCTACCTCCACCATCACGCCCTTAAAGTTTTGACTCATCGTAACACTGCCCAGCTTGATGACAAAATCGCCAAACTCAAAGCGCTGTCCTTTCGATTCGATTTTCGTTTGCTTCTTGGAGGTGTAGGCCGGTGCGATGCGCGTCATCAGCAGGTCGAAAAGTCCATCCGTGACGAGCGGAATCTGCTTGGTACCGGTGTCCAGTATGGAAAACACCGAGGCCGGTTGCTCCGAGTTGTGCAGAATATGCACGGTTCTCGGTGGACCGAGCTGCGGGTTGGAGCTGTACGTTTCGCAGTCAACCAGAAATTGTCCGGCCGGCACGGCACCGAGGGCTACCACGCGCTTCAACAGGAACTCGATTGTTTGTGCACCGGATTTGTTCTCCACCGGGTACGGTTGCAAAACGGTTACACCCATTGCAGAAGTTTTACTACAGGAGCAACAAGGGAGCAGCACAGCGGCATTAACGCAGGCAAGCAAGTCGGGCCCTCGGCTTACCTCGTTTTTGGCGTCGCCCCAAGCGTTCCAGATGGAAAGGATTCGTGTGTCGCCGGCAAGGACCTGCTCGACCTCACGCCATCGTTCTATTATCACGTAATCGCTCACGTCACGCGACACTGCGACATCTGCGCGGGACGACGGTGCGCCAACGAGGAAAAAGAATGAGGTAATTAAAATTCGAATGAATCATGTTTGCATACACGCGAGCCTACCTTCCGGCCCGTAGTTTCCGCTCTGGACTTCGTCGTCGATCAGCGCCCGGATAATGTTGCTGCACGTGGTCGTCCCGTTGATGCCGGACACGAAGCGCGCCTCACCCCGGATCCAGATCGGTATTTCGATGTCGGCGACGGTGGGGTCCGCGTCGGCGGTCGGCGGTGGGCTGGGTTGCGGGCCGTCCGGGCGGCCGGCCGTTTCGTCGTACGCGTCGTCCGTGTCGTCCGTGCCGTTGCCGTCCGACTCGGGCGAGGTCGACTCTGCGTACGGTGCGGCACCGTGCGCATGACTATGGAAGGGAATGGAGCTGAGCTGCAAGTGGAGCGTTTGGAGAATGCGCAAACGTTGGTTAGAGTCTAGGTTATGCGACAAGTCGGGGTTCGTAGCAAGAACTAGCCGAAAGAAGCACCAAACTTTAGAGTTCACGAAGAATCATGTCGTCAATTCATGTTGCCACAGTCGTAGTACAAATAGTTACTTATTCTTGGAAGACTCATGTCTAGCTGGGCGTTTTCTTCGATTGCTCAATAAGTTTTGTAGGCTAACGTCTGTCACGATGGTTATACACGGTGTTGAATCGTCAGTTCTGCGTACGGAAATCTTATGTTCCTAGTCTGAAGGAAGACTTAATAAACTTCAGATAACTCTCGGTGAAGACATGGTCTATGTCCCTAAATTCTCTAAATCATTTGAGATTCCTATGAATCCTTCAAGATTAGCTAACAGAAACTTATCCTAAACGGTGCATTGGAGAGCAGCAAGCACAGTTCAGTCTCTTTCAAAAGCTACACCGTCCTGTCTGCTATGTAAAACTTCCTCAAAGGCCACCGACGGAGTAAATCATTCCAAACGCGTTGGAAGCAAACCAACCCCTTCTACACGCAGGTAGACGCAAGCAGAGTGGCAGGACCGTTTCTGTTTGCCAATACCATCACCAAGGGATACCGACCGGAAGCAGAACCAACCGGGCACAGAGGGGTTTGGAGGGTCGCGCCATCGAGCAAGGTAGCGTTTTATTGGATTGTATTGATCAAACAAGCTAATGCCGTTCCGAGAATAGCACATAGCCATATATTACCCCGGTTTTTTTTATGGCCGTACCGTGTACCGCGTCTTACTTTCACTAAATGCCACTCAACCCACCGGGCCGTGCACCGGGGCCCGGAACAAGTGCATCCAGTATCGGGTAATCGCGGCTGTAACGCGCTCTTGGAACAAGAATAAATTACAGCCCTCAGTTCTGCGTCGTGGGAGTGGGGCGAGCAGTGGAAACTCTAAATCACGCAAGCCGCCAAACTTACCAGCTCACGCTTCACGGTACCACGGCCGGTGCCGAAGGTCCTGGGTGCCGACTCCTGGGGCCCCTGCTCGCAGCCCGACCAGCCGGCCGGCAGGGACTGCAGCTCCGTGAAGTCCGACGACGCCACGCCGGCGCTCCGGAAGCTTCCACCGCGAGACGTGGACGCCCGTGCCGTGCCCGAGTTCGCTGTGGTGGTGGGCCCTCCAACGTCGCTGCTGGTGTGCGTGGCTGGAAGCGATTCCACGCCTGGGCCGTCCTCAGGCGAACTCGCAACGAACGGCTCTGCGCCATCCTGCGCTTCCTGGGAGTTGGTGATGGGTGTTTGGCGCTGCTGGGACCGGTTGCGGTGGTGGTGATGGTGGTGGTGGTGATGATGATGGTGGTGGTGGTTCCGTGGCGGCAGGATCGGACTGAAGTTGGTCAGCTCCTCCGCCGAGGTGGCCGCCGTGCCGGAGGCCGTGGAGTCGTTGTGAATCAGGGTCGAGTTTTGGGGTGCCATGATCGATCCGTTTCATTCGTCCTTGCTGGCTGGATTGGAGGAAGACCGGTGAGAAAGGAAGAAAGGGCGAAGTTGGTGAATATTTGATCGATAGTCAGTGAGTGCTTGGATGGGTTTTAGTGGGGAGAATGCGCTATGTGTAGCTGGTCATATGCAACATGGCGAAGATTTTTGAGGGTTAGCGAGGATATAATACATACTGTTTGTAGTATCTATAGTCCATAGAGAGACTCTTAATCTTACAAAATCAACTATAATACACAGCAGTAAGTCCTGACGAGCGACTTTGAGCAGTGTGTTATGGAACTGTGCCATCATAAAGCTTTAATTATAGAGTTGAAATTAGCCTCTCAAAAGAATTACTCCACTCTTATCTCAAACTGCTGTGGGCTGTTCCCAAATCACGCTGCCATTCGCACCATCCTATCAACGATCACCTCCAGTGCAATCAGTTAAGAGCCGCGAGCGTGTTTGAGGCCCTTCTGGCCGGCGAAGCACGCTTCACGTTGGAGTTGATGTACGAAACATGCAAACAGTGCATCAGCTCATCAATAGCGCGTCCGGCTGAGCCGTTCCGCGTTGGACAGGTGACGTTTGTGGACCTTCTCACGCTGCCTTCGATTGATAAGATGTCGCCCGCCGGCTCGGCGTGTGAACTTGACGCGCTAACAAGGCCATACAGCGGAGGATCATGTATTAGTTATAAATCGGATTAGCTTTTCAATTAGATACTGACCCGTGCAGGATGTTCCGGAGGACGTGTCGCTGACCTCCGGAACAAGGAACTTCAGTTCAGCATTGACACAGCTGAGACACCTCTAAGAGCGAACGCACCGGAAGCCGAAGCCGAGAGAGCGCGCGCATCGCTAGAATGGTCGCGTGGTTGACAGCACGTGGCACGTGTTGAGCTCCACTTTCCTTCTCGTTTTGTGGACCGCTCGCTTTCGCCATCGGCACTAATAGACGGACCGCGCAGGCTGGTGTTCTTCTTGGCTCTGCTTGCTTTCTTGGCACGGCTCCCGGTGTATAATCACCCACGAGCGCGCACGCGGTTTGCCACTGCGCATTACCCAACTCCCGCATTACCCGTGTTTTGACGCGGCGCATCCCACCGGCGGTTCTTCGGATCTTCATTAGGCCGCGCAGTCGATCGCGTGCGCGGTTTTGTTTCGCTTCTCGCGTTGCCCATTCACTCTCGATTTCTTCTCACTCTTGCCGTGTGCTTGTGTGTGAACGCTCTGGAAGTCTCTGGCCGGGCTGATGGGTTCCATCAATTTGTGTGTGCAGCTGCCATTTCCCAACTCCAAATCGATCTGCGCGCACCGGTTTCGGTGTGGTGTTTTTTTCTCTCGCTTCTTTCTTTCCTCTTGTTTTCTTCGGCTCTGATCGTGCTCTTGCCGCACCGTGAAGTAGGTGGGAGCGGCTATTGGCACAACCGACGATCACCGATGCTCCGATGCTCTCGAAAAAGCCTGCCGAAAGTAAGGTTAAGACGAGCGAAAACAACAAAAAATACAGATGCAAATAATTTCTTATTGCTTCATTTACCAGTCGGCTGCTGGTGCAGCTGCGGCCAGACATTTTCCAAACCCCAACTCCAAACCAAGATCCCCTGGCTCCCTCCGGTGTCTGCGGGTATTGTCTTTTCCAATTTTATTGCACACTCTTCGAGGGGTGGCGTAAGTGTCAATCAGCGTGCCAGCATGGTTGATCAATCGGCATTAGCCGGGCTTTGTGTGATCGCCCAATGACGCCTCCAACATAAAGCCATCCAACAGCGCGTCCATTCGCGAAGGAGCCCACGCTCGAGGAAGCAAACGGTGCTCACTTATCTCGGTTAATCGATTGCCGGAAGGCGGAAATGCTCTTGACCGATGGGGCTGCGCCGTGCAACATGCGATGGTAGATTACAGCAGGCGGAACGGCAGTAGGAACTTGCACGGGTTCCTTTTGTTTTTGACCGATTGTGCCACTGGGTTCGATAGTGATGGAAGCAAATTTCTTTTTAATAGAGTTTTAAAACAATAAACGATATTAATCGGTGTTTCGATGAAGGAAAAGAAGCATTACGGAGGCATGGCCATTTGACCCGAGAGGAAGCGTCTGACGATGCAGGAAGCTCACGCAATGCCGCGTATTATTTTGTTCCATAACTTCAGCACCATAACTTTAAAGGATCTTGTTGTGAAAAACAGATTGGGTATAAAGGTTTTGTTTACTTCTTTAGTCGTTCAAAACATTTTAAAGACTCCCCATATTGTAGTACTCCCATTTAATCCATTCCCTGTCATATCAAGCTACACTACACGCGTTCAAATAAATGATTCCGTCTAAAGATTCACGTCACCCAAACGAAAAGGTTACGCAATTTCGTGCGATTTTCTATAATTTCACCTCATCAAATTATCAATCAACTGTCAATCCGTGGTGCAATGATAAAGCGAACGCGGCGCAGCAAGAAGCTAACAACGAAAACCCTTCTCGACAAAGACCCGGCCTCGTGATGACGCATCCGCTCGACAGGGGCGAGCGTATTTCGTGCACGGAACCGATTTCCAATTCCACCTGATCGAATCGATAGCGGCCCGCCCGGCTGCGCCCGGTGTTTGGGAGCCTCAAACAGACGCACGCCGAGCACATTGCAGGAGGACATTTCAAGGCTAGCGACGAAACGGAATATCCCTAATCGATAGACAGGTGCGAGGTTGCGTTCGGCCGCCTTTGCCTTGCCCTGTTTTATTTTCCGAGGTGAAACGAAAACATGTGGACTCATCAAACGGACGTGCTCTGTTCCGTGCGCCATCCTACCACCATTCGTGACATTTGAATGTCGTTCGAAGCGCGAGCGGGCAAATGGCGTCCCTCAGGAAGAGCCCGACCGAGCGAACGAACCCTTCGGGCGCCGGGAGCTTGTTCCAGAGAGTCCTGGCACTAGAAACCACCCTCTGGGCCACCCATTAGCGCAATCAATATACATCCATCGGCCATTCACCCGTTCGATACGGCCAGGTCCTGTTCGCGCCTGTCACTTTCGCTCTCTCCCACTGCCTTGTCTGTCTATGCGTACGTCCACCACGCCACGGTCTGGAGTCTCCGTGTGTGCGGAGTGCCGCACGCCAACAATTTTCTAATCGAACTATATGGCGCTCCTGGTCCTGGAACCGCGCCCTACTTTTGCTCAACTCTCCTGTTCTTTTTTTGTTTTGTGTTTCTTCTTTTCCCTTCGATGACGCTCCCGTTGGGCGACACGTGGACCGGGATGTCCCTCTTTCCGTGCGCCCGCCCGTCCTTCATTTATTTTTATGACACATTTCACCTTTCGCAGCTCGTCATTTTCTCGCTCCCATCAACCATCGCGTTCGCCGGCAGTGACTATCGCTCGTTTCTTTTATTAGGGTTTTTTTTTCGTGGCGTAGTGTTTGTGATGGTGTTACTAATGACGCGGCACGTTCTCCGTTCTACAGCACGACACGGAAAGGGGTTTTCGTTCCACACGCGCGCATCCCATTTTTTACGCCAACTGGAATTCTAACACCGTAAAACGTATATAGTAAGCAAACTAGTTGTGTTTGTGAAAAATGGTAGCACGAAAACGAAGCGACGAACCCTGAAAAGTGACTCATGGCTGAACTGGCTTGTAAAATTACTAAAACTAGAACCATCCATGATTGGGTCATAAGAAGTTTATGGTACAAAAAAACATCGCAGATTAGAGTATGCCTAATGGCACAACGGAGGTTCGTCGCACACACACACACGCTCGAGAAAATGGCTTTCTAGCCGGTCACAGTCACGGAGTCACGCTCGGGAAAACGCTTCCGTTGTCCAAAATTTTACTACGAACCACATCACCACCACACGCAACGAGCCACCTGCAAAACCATAAGAAGAGGCAACCGCTGAGAAGCAACCGCCCCGAGCGTGTAATAAAAAAAGCAAATAAAACCACCCGGGACCCATAGAGCCTCCCACCCGGGACCGGGCGGGCATCGGTCGTCGGGTTGAACCGTGAATATGTGAAAACTACCGTGACCAATTATGGACCTTGGCACTGGGAGAATTCACAGTGATCGTACCGTATCGTTCTGTGGATCTTTTCGTGCCATCGTTCAGATTTGGTGTCTCTTCAGTCCACCAACACGGCCAGCGACAACTCATCACCACCCTACTGCTACACTGGCTACACGGGAATCGTCGAAAATGAGTGAGAGGAGCTGTTCAACAAACCGGAACGAAACGATTCGCCTGAAGAATGAGCTCATTCTGCGGCCGTCATCAAGGTAGAACGTGCGGTGAAATAGATAGAATGTAAAATCAGGTGCAAGAACTGGTTTAAAAAGCCATATAAATATTTTAATATCTGGTTTATCTGAAATAAAAAGGCCAGATACTTTAACGTATATTTTTCTACATTTTTTAAATATTCATGACCGTTTAACATTCAAAATTCCTCGGTAATTAAACGCTATATTTTTGATATTTTATTTTGATTGCAGTTCATTATAAAGTTTATAAAATATGGCTTATCAAATATTTACCATCGTTGGCCTTAAGAATCTCAACAAATACCTAGTTTTTATTAGATAAATCTCAACAATATTTAATTATTTTTCTCGATATTTAAAATCATATTAGACAAATTTGTCCACACCATCACAAGAAACACAATCTCGCTACACAATCATCCCCCTTCTCAAAACAGATATCTCTCTTTGCAACGCTAATGTTCGTCAAACAATTTGCCCCACATATATCCATATCCACGTACATCACCATTATCGGGCCAACGTGTTGATAGCGCCTGAGGCTGACGCAGACGCTCGCCCTCGTCGCTCGTTTCGATATCACCCATAATTATCGCGCCGGATTGTTTCACGCCCGCGCTGGGAAAAGCGGCCCCCAACCACCCAGTCCCTACGGTGGGTGAAAATGCAGCGAATGAAACCCACTCTTGATCGGCTGAATTATCATTGCGCATCTTGCGTGAGTGCGGTGTGCGTTTTTTTTTTTCTTTCTTGCCATCACGCTCCCGGGAGACAAATAATGTGGCCAGCGATGATTAACGCCGTTGCAAAATCGCATCAAATCGTTGGCGAGAGAATGATCGTACACATCGGCAGGTATCAGGCTGCACGAACCGGGCCGGGGTGAAAACAATCGAGCCCGCAGTTTCCCGGGAGACAAAACTCCCGAAGTGACAAAACAATACACACATTCCAGACTACTGGTTTACATTTTCCATCCCATGCCCCGGGTGGCAGGCCACCCTAACACCGTGACATCTGTCTCGCTGTCACCTCTGGAGGGAAACAAAATAAGGTATGCAAGGCCACAGCGGCTGCCAGGAAAACAAGCCACCCCGCGGACGAAAACAATGGACAAATAGGTCCGGAGAGCGGTGGAAACCGCATGATAGAGTACAATCTTGCCCACACCTTCGTGGGCCCACCCTAGAGTGGGGAGAAAGGCGAGCAGATCAAACTAATTTGTGATCTGATTACGATGAGCAATGCGCACAAACCGTTCGTCTGTCTGCCTTCCTGGGCGCGAAACAATAGTTGCCGCTGGTTACGTGCGCACGCGGCGCGTAAGGGCCAAACGGACAAACGGCCGGCGCAGATGGTGAAACGGTGAGATGATCGCTAGAATTTCACCGCCACTCACACAAACAAACCCCCGTCTCGAAGAAGAAGGTACCCCTTTTGGGGATGAATTACTTGTTTTTCTCTCTATCTCTCTCTCTCTCTTATAGGTTAGTGATTTTCTCGTGGAGATAAGTACACCGAACGAGGGGCGAAAGAAACCGCATTGCCCCCAAATAGGTGCGAAATGCGCGTGCTTCACCACCCATCGATTAGCTGAAGACGATCGCTTCTTTCTGTTGCGAGGAACAATTATTCTCCTAAAAAAACAGCAAACTATTCTTTCTCGCACAGCTTCTGCTCGTTTCGAGTGGGGCGGACTTCAAACCTTTCCCTTTCTTTCAGGCACAGCTCGGTGAAGTGACGATAACGTGATATAACCCATCGATTGATCCGAGCGTACGCTCGCGGCAAGGAAAATGCACTTGCTGGCTATCTTTTACGCTCGCCCGCCTGCATTTGCACTGCCAGATGTAACAGTTTTGTGAAGCAAACACACAATGATGCACTTAACTTGATGTGCTTTCTTGGACACTCTCTCGGGAAAAAAGCCCAAAAATTGTAAACGAAACATGAAACAATACCCACCTTCGGAGGGAAAAAGGCGGTGATCGCACCACAGAGAGAGAAAAAAACCCGGGTGCCTTGCGCCTAATTAACGCAGATTGAAGATGAAAGTGGATCGAAGCGGGTGGAAAACTGAGCCGCAACCCAACCTTAAGCCCTAAATGAACCGTGCCGACCGCGCACGGTAAGGGCAGATGGTCTAATTTCGTTTTCCGTACTTCGCCTGCTCACTCGCTCGCCTGCACGATTAAGCGAACCGTCCGTTGTAATGATCATTAAAAACTGTCCATGCCGTCTGGGTCTGCGGGCCCGGTGGCAATTTGGATGCGCTACCGCATTGCTCCACCACCGGCGTGGACAAATTTGTGGACCTAATTGGGGTGATTTATTATGGGGCCCATCCCAAAGATGGACCTGAGCCCTTCGGTGTAATCAAATATTGGCCATTGCCCAACGCGAACGGTACGATATAATTTTAATTCCATTAGCCGGCGCTGATTTGCTTGCGCGCGGTGTTGTTAATAACGTTCAAGGGCTAAAATGTGACGCCAACAAAACAAAACATCCCAAAAACGCTCCAACCACTGCACGAAGACGCTCTCAACGCTCTTATAAAACAAACCAATCGTCTGGGCGGGCGTGCATAGTTGCGAAACGAGTAGCACGCACGCTCCAACAACAACAGAAAAGTTAAACCGTAGCGGTCCTTTTTGTACTTCATATTACGCACGCACACATGCACGGCGCTGTGAGCTTAATGGTGGGTTAATATTTTTCATAAATTTTTATCACCTTTCGCGGTCCGCCCCAGCTCGTCCAGTTGCATAAGTTGCGTTACCGGGCTGGGGTTTATGGAAAAAGGGGGAGGAGGTAATTGGGAGAAATTTTCCAAAACTTGCAGCGCCGTGAGCTGATACGGCGTTGAGCTTTTATTTGATGTCTTCCGAAACGACGGCCGGTTCGTCACTTACGGTCCGACCGCGCGCATTGAAGTCGTTTGTTTCTGTAATAGCCGGAAGCGCTAGAAAAAAGAAACGGCCGTTTTCGTGCACTCGAGCTGTTCTGTCGTAGTTGTGGGATGGTTTTCCACAAAAGAATCATAGAAACTAACCCCAGAAAGAGCTTTTCTAGCATCAGCATCGTTCGCGAGCTCGATTTACATCTTTAGGCTTCTTCTCGGAATAATCTCCGAAAGCCCGAAACCCGGCCAGTCGCTTACATGACTCCGGCGGTGCACAAATTACAATCTGCTTAGCAGCGGTCGGTTAAAGGGTTGGCTGTTGCCTCCCATAAATGGCTTCCAAATAATTCCATCAAACAACAAAACAGCTCATCATCGAGCAAGCAGGCGGCCTGCCTTTGACTGTGACGAATCGGTTTCCGTACGGCTCCCCGCGAAATCTCCACCTCCCGACACTTACACAACCTCGCTCTGGCTCGTGAAATTGGCTCCAATCCGTCCGATGCACGTGAGACGTGAGGTTTGTTGCGGATGCTAAATTTGATCATGTGAACGAAATTGAATTCGCCTCAGCCTCAACAGTCGCCGGGCCTATGAGTTAACACCTTCGCTCGCTTCAATCGGCGTGTCAAATCAAATCCTCTTCAAAACCCTACTCCAGTGCGGCCTTCCCACACCACTCGCATCCTTTAATACACTGTTTTCATTTTCCACCCTCAAAACGATGATTTATTTCGTCCGAAATGGTGAGCATCATCGCCGACTGACGCGGCTCTCCACTCAGTTGCGAGACTGAAGCAAAAAGGGGGGAGAAAATGGACAAAACAACTCATTGCCCGATTGCCAGATCGCTCTGCGGAGTGATCTGTGGGATTTTCTTTTATTGCCCGTCCCGGAACGATACCGATCGCCGTCGATAATGGCTGGGAAATGTAGGAAACTATCACTTTAACCACGTGCGTTTGTCTGCGTAAACATGTGTACACATACCGGCGTACGCACGCGCGTGGTCCAATATACTCCAACGATCAACCAGAGCGGAACATATGTTTTATAGGGCCTCCTCATCGCTCCCGCCGCCGCGGTTTTTCTTTTATTCACGGCCACCCACCGGCTCCCACCGATGTGTAATGGAACGCGCCGCGCTTTCCTTTCGTTTTGCAATGCAAAAAAGCGGACTAGCCCCGTGATTAAAAGGAGCAAATCGATCAAAGAACGGCACATTCACACAGCACACGCTAAGTATATGCATTAGCGTCTTCTGCGATCTGCAAATGTTTAAACAGTGAGCGATCGTACCAAAAACCACCGAATCTTTCGATCAACTTACCGCGCTGCACTTAACTGCACTTTGCTCGCTTTTATGGTGGTCCATTTTCGTTTCTCTCCCTAGTTAGAGGTATTGTTAACCCCTCTGCGGTGATGAACATCAAAAACAAAAACAGACACGCACACACACACGGGAGGAGAAAAAATGGAAAGCAATCAACTAACGAAAAAAGCCGGGCGTTCGGGCACGGAAACGGAAACGGTGTGGCTTCTTTTTTGCGCTCCGCCATCTTGTTGCTCCACGCCCATTGTTTGACTAATGGGTTTCTGTGTCAGACGGAAGTCAGCGGGATTCGGCCGGTGGGTTCGATCGATCGCACCAGATCGGCGCTACGAGCGGGAAAACTTCCGATCCGACCGCGGCGAAGCCGCTTTTCAAAGAGATCCTATTTCCATTGATTGGCGTAACTGTTCGAGCTAGGACCGTTGTTATGACTGTTCACTTTTCGTGTACGTTTCGTCTCGTAACGCATTCGCACGATCATACGTAGAAGTTTTTCGACGGCGAATGAGCTCATACCATCAATTTTGCGGACTGTTTGGCAAGGCCAAACATTCTCAATCTATTGTGATCATATTTTTATTTTTGAACGATTCAAACAGCATCGTTTTGCTTCGGATTTTTAATCATCTTGATCACCATTGCAATTTTTAATAATTTTTCCAACCCTATATCCAATTAAAACATGAAACAAGCAACCATTTGCTTGAAAAACTGGCCAGAGAAAAATGGCAAAAAATACTTTGGCACCACAAAACGACTTTTTTGTTGTGAAAACCTCATCATTTGCATTACATAGAACTATTTGCAAAGAAAAAAAGAGACAGAAACACGAATCGCTACAACAATACACAATCGCGCATCCCGCGACCCGGCACTATGCTACAGTGATTGCGTACATAAATTGCTAGAATCACGGTTCTGCTGTTTGCGCTCTCTATCATTCTTCGCGTTCTGTCGCTACACCGCCACAGCAGCCAAAATCGATGTTGCGGAATCGTCACATTAGAGTGTTTGCGTGTGTTGTCGGGTGAAAACGCCCATCAAACCGTTACGGACCGGAGAATTATGCAAATCTCATTCGTGCAAAGTATTAGTGGAAAGAGAAAAAGAAATACCACAAACTAAACTTTTTCAACACGATCGTAATGGAATGGAAACTCCACTTCCCTATCCGGGCCGGATGAGATGGAAATGAGAGGGGAAGGAGGCCGATTCATTGCGTCACCCCATTCTAACGCTTGCTTCTTCACGCCCCCTCCAGGAGAACAAATCGAAGAAGCAGAAAGAGAAAATCGGACTCATTAATCGAATGATGCGGAAGGTCCTGAAGCAGGGTGAAGCCATCCAGAACCACCTCTCGCAGATCAGGTCAGTACGATGCCGGTGTGGTCGCTCGGGAGACTCTTGTCACTGACCAACCGTTTCGTTGCAGCCAAAAGTCGACGGAGAAGCGCCAGCAGGAAAAGTTCCGCAAGTACGTGCGCAAAAACTGCGGCAAGCATCTGATTCTGGAAAACTTCCTGCACGATGCGGCCACCAGCACCAGCGGCCACCTGTCGGATGCTTCGGTCGACGGTGAGCCGCTCGTGACAGTCCGGGCGGGCGAACGCGACGCGAAAGATGCCAAGGTGCGTCGCAGTACCTTCCCCGGGAAGCTGCTGTTCTCGGCCCGCAAGTCCTCGGGGCCGGGGGCGTGCAAGCGACCGGAAGAGAAACCGGGCCGGGTGCTTAAGAACGTGCTGTTCGAGTCGTCCGATCAGCTGGCGGATGGGTCGAAGACGAACGAGGACGAGCTGCTGCTGGTGATCGACCATACGTCCGACAGTGACAGCGGGATCTTCACCAATAACAACAACCAGGCGCTGAGCCGGCGCGATACACTGCCGAAGCGACCGAACTTTGGCTCCCTGGTGGAGATCGATCGGTACGCCAAGGATGGCGATGAGCACGGATGCGAAGAGCTGGAGCACGACGACGCACTGGAGGAAGACGCTGCCGCAGGTGCCTCAGCCAGACGGCAGCAGAAGTACCACCGTTCCAAGCGCCGGTACGACTCGCTGCGTTGTCACCATCAGGGCAGGCGGCGAGAGACGGACTACGCACTGTCGGAGGATGACGGTGTGGCGTCGTCCAGCGGTGGCAGAACGTCCGCCGATCGGGACCAGGAGCTGGTGGAGCTGGTCCACGACGACGGCGACAGTGGCGACGAGGACTTCACGCCGCCCGTCGACGACTTCGAGTCGGGCGAGCGGTGCGAGCTGCGCAAGGGCACCTTCAACCGGACCTCGTTCCGGTTCGACCTGATCCGGCAGGAGATCGACACCAAGATGGCGGAGATGCAGCATCTGCTCGAGCAGGAGGACGAGCTGCTGCGGCGGCTGAAGCTGAAGAGTGCCAAATTCCACGCCGAGAATCAGATCTACCGCTCGCACATCGGGCTCGACTTTCACGTCGAGCGGCTGCAGCAGTCGATCGACCGGTGCGCCAAGGAGATCATCGACATCGAGCAGCAGCTGCTCGAGACGAAGATGGAGATCGAGGAGAAGTCGCCGCTGATCGACAATCTGCGGGCGCTGCTCGAGGCCCAGGAAGCCGGCCAGTGCTACCGGCGGCCCCACCGGGCACCGGAGCAGCGGTACGGGTTGACGACACACTTCCGGACCGGCTCGGTTGACGGGACTGGGGCACTGAGCGCGGACACGAGCTTCACGCACGCACCGCAGACCGGGCCGGGTACGGCCGCGTCGCGCAACAGTCTCGCCCCGGCGAAGCAGGTGAACGAGTCGGTCGAGTTCGTGGACAATATTTACGAGTTTTGTGATAATAATCAAAGTTTTGTCGTTTGAGTCTGGGAGTCGGGTTGCTGCTCTGTTTGGCGCGGGCATTAGGAGCTAGTGGTAGTTTGTTGTTACTGACGCCGCCAAAACCACCGCCCCTAGCACATCCTAGCGCGCAGGCGAAACGCGGGCGCAATGCTTAACCGAACGCTTATGAAACCACACGGAGATCTTATTTAAACAACGAAAGTTACATATTTTTTAACCTGTTATACCATACTCGTACTGCGCGGGAAATCGTACGATATATTTAATAAATATTTACCCCCCCGAAAACTGCCAGAACTAGGTGCTGGGTTGTCCAAGATATGGCTGGAGTTCTGGTTTGCGTATTTGCTGTTGACTTTCAAATGTGGTCAGGTGTAAGATGTCTTTTTAATCTAAGTACCGCTGATGACGCGCAACACACCCACAGACTGAATTATTGAATTAGTAAACTCAACAGTTGGAAATGATATCACAATCAATTAAATTGTACTGAGATTAGAGAATTTCGTGACCAGCGATATCTGCATCCACTCTGCTGTTGCTTCATCCATATAAAAATATAAAAATTTATCACGTGTGTACCAATATATGAGTCGTTTTGATGCGAATTTTTTTATCCAAAAATGTTTTAGTGGGCTCCTATCGTCAACTAACTCTGAAATTTGTTTGTATAAGTGTACCAAGTACGGACGAGTTTGTACAGCATTTTCACGAAACCAACAATTATGACGAAACTGCTTAACCAAATTTCACAAATCAGGGTTTTCCTGATTGACACACATTGTTTACGCATTTTCCTTTTCAAATGTTTGGAATTTTAACAATAATTACAAACGTACCAAATGTTGAAACCAGTCTACGCAGAGCGCAACTCGTCGAGCGCGAATGCTGTCGGTGCATTTATATGTTATTAACATAGTTTTCTAGTTCGGCAGGCGTAACTCGATATAAACAAACATTTTGAATGGGTGTGTGAATAAATATTAAGATACTTAGCACAGATGTTATATTGTAGTCGTTGTTGTGTGTTCATTCGATGTTTTCAGCGATAAAATCACTGCATCATTGACAGCATTCGCGCTTGATGGGATGCGCTCCGTGTAGATCGACTTCAAACGAAGGGACAGCTGACAGCATTTGCAGGATAAACAAATAAAAAATAGATCAACAATCAGATTATTTTCGTGTGTTTCGCCAACATTTCTCCCAACAACTGAGCAAACGTATTGCACTTTAATGAACAATTTCACGTCTGCCCAGCAAGCATCGAAAGCAGTGAAGAAACCATCCAGGCAGCTGCTGCGTATGGTGCAATAAAAGTGGAAGCTGTTTGTCAGCCATTTTCAAAGCAATCAAGTGTGCATCGTCGAAGCGCTAGCTGAACTGCGTTTCCCTGTTAAATTAGGCGCAAAATCCACATTTAGCCGGTAAAGAATTTTCCCATTCCAGGTGAAACTAATGCAATTCTATTTCAACGGTGCACTCGATCATAAACCAACACAAACTAACTCAATCGTTCCATCGTTATTTTGCAGGAAAAATGGCTCGTGGTCATCAAAAAATTCAGTCGCAGCAGAAAGCGCAGGAAAAGGCTGCTAAGATGAAGAAGCAGCAAGGCCACGGTTTAAGCGACCAGATGAAGGCAGCGCAGAAGGCGCTCGTGTTCTCCTGTGCCGTCTGCAAATCGCAAATGCCGGACCCGAAAACGTATAAGCAACACTTTGAGAACAAGCACCCCAAGTCGGAAATGCCTGCCGAGCTGGCAGATGTTTAACAGGACGCGTCAGAGAGGTTCGATTCCGTGAATTGCTTCGACGATGGTGCTTTCCCCACACAGCGCAGTAGCCACCAGAGTCATGCGTGCAGTGGAGTTTCTAGTTTCCATTTTCGGTGCTGCCCATCGAGCGCGTTTTGGTGCTTGTTAACGTGGGGCGAATTTTTGTATGCTTCTATGCACGTTGTAAATACAGTTCGCCACTCCGTTGAAAAGATTGCATTTGCGCCCGGGCCTGCTATTACGCACTCTCCATTTTACCTGACAGATTTGAGTATTAAATAAAGATTAATCATTTATAGCTCGAATGCAACATGGTTTCTTTCTTTCGTGAAGCTGCCGAAAGTACGAGAGGCTGGAATTATTGAAAAAATGTCAACGGCTTTATTAGTTTACTTTATCGTTAGATTATCAAAGAGTTACTGCTCAGAATAATAAAGAATGGTAGCCTGTCTGTAGCCTAGAGAACCGAACATAAGCTTGCCTTGGCCTAGCAGTAGTACGCGCGGCTTGCGTGTGGTAAATTCTCTACTCAATTTCCGACCCGAAATTAAATTGATTGAAGACGACAAACAATGCCTATGTGCGGTTGGTTAGAACTGGAGGGAAAGTTTCGCTTAAACCAAGAATGCATCAACTTCATCCGCGGCAATCTTTGGACAGCGGTACTGCAACGTACGAGGCGCGACACCTTTTGTTCGACGCGTGCTCGACTGCTGGCACGCCTTACACATCTTTCAATTCCGCGGGGAGATCATTTTTGGGATGCTTGTTTTCGAAGTGTTGCTTGTACGTTTTAGGATCGGGCATCTGGGATTTGCATACCGCGCAGGAGAACACGAGTGCTTTTTGCGCCGCCTTCATCTGATCGCTCAAACCGTGCCCTTGCTGCTTCTTCATCTTGGCCGCCTTTTCCTGCGCTTTCTGCTGCGACTGGATCTTTTGGTGTCCGCGCGCCATCGCTGCAACGAGTTTTGTGGGGGAAACAGGTACGCAATCCGGTTAGAGAGTGGCTCGTAGTTACGTTGTTCCGCGGTGGTGGGAGACAGAGTTTCGTGAACACCTCCAGACGTGCATGGAGTGTGTGTCACGATTTTCCCATGCACTGGCGTCGTGTTGCATGGCTTCTGTCTTCTACCAGCTCCATGTGGATGGTTTCTCGCGCACTTCGTAGTGGCTTAGTCCTTTGTATGAATGATACTTACTATTTGTAGAGGGAGTGCGATTTAGTAACTAGATTTTGGGGAAATAAACGGAATATGTACAAAGTGGTGTGCTTGGCATGCAAATTTTTTTTCTTATTTTTTTTGACAGCCCTTCATCATGCAGATTTTGACAGGCTTTTTGCTGTGACCTCTGTTTATAACCCCAGTTTGAACACTTTCCATCAACAATTGTTGTGTCTTCCTGAATAATGTTATATCCACAGAAGGCAGTATGTGCTGGGTGCTATTTTACTCCATTTCTATTTGATTGTATCTTTCAAAGTATTTAGAATATTTTTTAAAAACTGATCATACTGTGAACTGACAGCATTTACAGCAAACCTATTGATCTTGACGCTATGAACAGCTTCACCTGCCTATATGAATCTTGGCGTCTTTGACGTGTTTTGTTTTGGCATCGGCAAATAATAAACAATTCGCATTTAACACTATCCGTAAAACCGTTTATCCCTTGTTGCTCCTGTAGTAAAACTTCTGCAATGGGTGTAACCGTTTTGCAACCGTACCCGGTGGAGAACAAATCCGGTGCACAAACAATCGAGTTCCTGTTGAAGCGCGTGGTAGCCCTCGGTGCCGTGCCGGCCGGACAATTTCTGGTTGACTGCGAAACGTACAGCTCCAACCCGCAGCTCGGTCCACCGAGAACCGTGCATATTCTGCACAACTCGGAGCAACCGGCCTCGGTGTTTTCCATACTGGACACCGGTACCAAGCAGATTCCGCTCGTCACGGATGGACTTTTCGACCTGCTGATGACGCGCATCGCACCGGCCTACACCTCCAAGAAGCAAACGAAAATCGAATCGAAAGGACAGCGCTTTGAGTTTGGCGATTTTGTCATCAAGCTGGGCAGTGTTACGATGAGTCAAAACTTTAAGGGCGTGATGGTGGAGGTAGAGTACCGGCCATGTCTCGTCCCGGGCAGCTGCTGGGAGCTTATGCGAGAGTTCCTGCAGGGTTTCCTCGGATCGAACGTGTCGAACTCGATGCCCGCCTACTTCACGCAGCGTTCCAGCATCAATCCGAACCACTCCAAGGCGAACGAGATTTACCAGCCGATCGATACGATCAATCAGTACTTGGAACACTTCACGAACTATCGGAAACAAACTATGGCACCCGTCGGTGCGCGACCGTAGGCTCAATTCTTTAAATGTCAATCAACAATAAATATAACGTTAATATTAATTATTTTATTGCTTAACGTCACTGTTGTTTTTGGGCGCTTCTGTTTCGAACACGGGTAGATTGAACTTTAAAAACTCCATCTCGTCTTGCGCGGGAAAGCCATCCGTCACGATCACGTCTTTCCCGTTTTCCGGACACTCCGCTATGCTTTCCAGGTAACCGAACCAATAGATAACGATCCCAGGACCGAACCGGTTCCCATAGCTTGCCAGCTGATCCTTGATGTAGCGCTTGTGCGAATCCATGTCGCCGAACGATGCCTTACTTTCGATCCAATTTACCACTTGCCCGCGGAACAGGAACGGTACAGCCATTTTTAAGTCCGGTGTCTTATCGTACCCGGTCCTTCGGAGGTCGCCTTCGTCGTAGAACACCATTCCCGCTTCGCGTGCCATTTTCTTCAAACGCACCTCGTACTCTTCGCCAATGAACCTTCGCACGAGATCGGTCATCGGACCATCCATGTTTTCACTGTATAGACAGTAGCTCACGTTCACCGCCAGCAACGAATCACCGATCAGATCCGGCATGCGCAGCATTTCGGCCACCTCCGTGCGGGATGCGCTTTGGTAAATGTTGCCCAGCACGATCCGACACACCACCATCGACGGAACGCGCTGCGTTATGGCCATCTTCTGCAGTATATCGTGAGCTGACGTCTGTTTGGCGGCCGTTTGGTATCTAAAACGTAGAGGAACGGATTAGGAGAAACACTTCCACACCACTGAAGAAACAGTGATTGAAGACGACAAACAATGCCTATGTGCGGTTGGTTAGAACTGGAGGGAAAGTTTCGCTTAAACCAAGAATGCATCAACTTCATCCGCGGCAATCTTTGGACAGCGGTACTGCAACGTACGAGGCGCGACACCTTTTGTTCGACGCGTGCTCGACTGCTGGCACGCCTTACACATCTTTCAATTCCGCGGGGAGATCATTTTTGGGATGCTTGTTTTCGAAGTGTTGCTTGTACGTTTTAGGATCGGGCATCTGGGATTTGCATACCGCGCAGGAGAACACGAGTGCTTTTTGCGCCGCCTTCATCTGATCGCTCAAACCGTGCCCTTGCTGCTTCTTCATCTTGGCCGCCTTTTCCTGCGCTTTCTGCTGCGACTGGATCTTTTGGTGTCCGCGCGCCATCGCTGCAACGAGTTTTGTGGGGGAAACAGGTACGCAATCCGGTTAGAGAGTGGCTCGTAGTTACGTTGTTCCGCGGTGGTGGGAGACAGAGTTTCGTGAACACCTCCAGACGTGCATGGAGTGTGTGTCACGATTTTCCCATGCACTGGCGTCGTGTTGCATGGCTTCTGTCTTCTACCAGCTCCATGTGGATGGTTTCTCGCGCACTTCGTAGTGGCTTAGTCCTTTGTATGAATGATACTTACTATTTGTAGAGGGAGTGCGATTTAGTAACTAGATTTTGGGGAAATAAACGGAATATGTACAAAGTGGTGTGCTTGGCATGCAAATTTTTTTTTCTTATTTTTTTGACAGCCCATCATCATGCAGATTTTGACAGGCTTTTTGCTGTGACCTCTGTTTATAACCCCAATTTTAACACTTTCCGTCAACAACTGTTGTGTCTTCCTGAATAATGTTATATCCACAGAAGGCAGTATGTGCTGGGTGCTATTTTACTCCATTTTTATTTGATTGTATCTTTCAGAGTATTTAGAATATTTTTTTAAAAACTCATACAGTGAATCATACAGTGAACTGACAGCATTTACAGCAAACCTATTGATCTTGACGCTATGAACAGCTTCACCTGCCTATATGAATCTTGGCGTCTTTGACGTGTTTTGTTTTGGCATCGGCAAACAATAAACAATTCGCATTTAACAACTTTACCGTAAAACCGTTTCTCCCTTGTTGCTCCTGTAGTAAAACTTCTGCAATGGGTGTAACCGTTTTGCAACCGTACCCGGTGGAGAACAAATCCGGTGCACAAACAATCGAGTTCCTGTTGAAGCGCGTGGTAGCCCTCGGTGCCGTGCCGGCCGGACAATTTCTGGTTGACTGCGAAACGTACAGCTCCAACCCGCAGCTCGGTCCACCGAGAACCGTGCATATTCTGCACAACTCGGAGCAACCGGCCTCGGTGTTTTCCATACTGGACACCGGTACCAAGCAGATTCCGCTCGTCACGGATGGACTTTTCGACCTGCTGATGACGCGCATCGCACCGGCCTACACCTCCAAGAAGCAAACGAAAATCGAATCGAAAGGACAGCGCTTTGAGTTTGGCGATTTTGTCATCAAGCTGGGCAGTGTTACGATGAGTCAAAACTTTAAGGGCGTGATGGTGGAGGTAGAGTACCGGCCATGTCTCGTCCCGGGCAGCTGCTGGGAGCTTATGCGAGAGTTCCTGCAGGGTTTCCTCGGATCGAACGTGTCGAACTCGATGCCCGCCTACTTCACGCAGCGTTCCAGCATCAATCCGAACCACTCCAAGGCGAACGAGATTTACCAGCCGATCGATACGATCAATCAGTACTTGGAACACTTCACGAACTATCGGAAACAAACTATGGCACCCGTCGGTGCGCGACCGTAGGCTCAATTCTTTAAATGTCAATCAACAATAAATATAACGTTAATATTAATTATTTTATTGCTTAACGTCACTGTTGTTTTTGGGCGCTTCTGTTTCGAACACGGGTAGATTGAACTTTAAAAACTCCATCTCGTCTTGCGCGGGAAAGCCATCCGTCACGATCACGTCTTTCCCGTTTTCCGGACACTCCGCTATGCTTTCCAGGTAACCGAACCAATAGATAACGATCCCAGGACCGAACCGGTTCCCATAGCTTGCCAGCTGATCCTTGATGTAGCGCTTGTGCGAATCCATGTCGCCGAACGATGCCTTACTTTCGATCCAATTTACCACTAAACTCAAAGCGCTGTCCTTTCGATTCGATTTTCGTTTGCTTCTTGGAGGTGTAGGCCGGTGCGATGCGCGTCATCAGCAGGTCGAAAAGTCCATCCGTGACGAGCGGAATCTGCTTGGTACCGGTGTCCAGTATGGAAAACACCGAGGCCGGTTGCTCCGAGTTGTGCAGAATATGCACGGTTCTCGGTGGACCGAGCTGCGGGTTGGAGCTGTACGTTTCGCAGTCAACCAGAAATTGTCCGGCCGGCACGGCACCGAGGGCTACCACGCGCTTCAACAGGAACTCGATTGTTTGTGCACCGGATTTGTTCTCCACCGGGTACGGTTGCAAAACGGTTACACCCATTGCAGAAGTTTTACTACAGGAGCAACAAGGGAGAAACGGTTTTACGGTAAAGTTGTTAAATGCGAATTGTTTATTGTTTGCCGATGCCAAAACAAAACACGTCAAAGACGCCAAGATTCATATAGGCAGGTGAAGCTGTTCATAGCGTCAAGATCAATAGGTTTGCTGTAAATGCTGTCAGTTCACTGTATGATTCACTGTATGAGTTTTTAAAAAAATATTCTAAATACTCTGAAAGATACAATCAAATAAAAATGGAGTAAAATAGCACCCAGCACATACTGCCTTCTGTGGATATAACATTATTCAGGAAGACACAACAATTGTTGATGGAAAGTGTTCAAACTGGGGTTATAAACAGAGGTCACAGCAAAAAGCCTGTCAAAATCTGCATGATGAAGGGCTGTCAAAAAAAATAAGAAAAAAAATTTGCATGCCAAGCACACCACTTTGTACATATTCCGTTTATTTCCCCAAAATCTAGTTACTAAATCGCACTCCCTCTACAAATAGTAAGTATCATTCATACAAAGGACTAAGCCACTACGAAGTGCGCGAGAAACCATCCACATGGAGCTGGTAGAAGACAGAAGCCATGCAACACGACGCCAGTGCATGGGAAAATCGAAAAAAAATTTGCATGCCAAGCACACCACTTTGTACATATTCCGTTTATTTCCCCAAAATCTAGTTACTAAATCGCACTCCCTCTACAAATAGTAAGTATCATTCATACAAAGGACTAAGCCACTACGAAGTGCGCGAGAAACCATCCACATGGAGCTGGTAGAAGACAGAAGCCATGCAACACGACGCCAGTGCATGGGAAAATCGTGACACACACTCCATGCACGTCTGGAGGTGTTCACGAAACTCTGTCTCCCACCACCGCGGAACAACGTAACTACGAGCCACTCTCTAACCGGATTGCGTACCTGTTTCCCCCACAAAACTCGTTGCAGCGATGGCGCGCGGACACCAAAAGATCCAGTCGCAGCAGAAAGCGCAGGAAAAGGCGGCCAAGATGAAGAAGCAGCAAGGGCACGGTTTGAGCGATCAGATGAAGGCGGCGCAAAAAGCACTCGTGTTCTCCTGCGCGGTATGCAAATCCCAGATGCCCGATCCTAAAACGTACAAGCAACACTTCGAAAACAAGCATCCCAAAAATGATCTCCCCGCGGAATTGAAAGATGTGTAAGGCGTGCCAGCAGTCGAGCACGCGTCGAACAAAAGGTGTCGCGCCTCGTACGTTGCAGTACCGCTGTCCAAAGATTGCCGCGGATGAAGTTGATGCATTCTTGGTTTAAGCGAAACTTTCCCTCCAGTTCTAACCAACCGCACATAGGCATTGTTTGTCGTCTTCAATCAATTTAATTTCGGGTCGGAAATTGAGTAGAGAATTTACCACACGCAAGCCGCGCGTACTACTGCTAGGCCAAGGCAAGCTTATGTTCGGTTCTCTAGGCTACAGACAGGCTACCATTCTTTATTATTCTGAGCAGTAACTCTTTGATAATCTAACGATAAAGTAAACTAATAAAGCCGTTGACATTTTTTCAATAATTCCAGCCTCTCGTACTTTCGGCAGCTTCACGAAAGAAAGAAACCATGTTGCATTCGAGCTATAAATGATTAATCTTTATTTAATACTCAAATCTGTCAGGTAAAATGGAGAGTGCGTAATAGCAGGCCCGGGCGCAAATGCAATCTTTTCAACGGAGTGGCGAACTGTATTTACAACGTGCATAGAAGCATACAAAAATTCGCCCCACGTTAACAAGCACCAAAACGCGCTCGATGGGCAGCACCGAAAATGGAAACTAGAAACTCCACTGCACGCATGACTCTGGTGGCTACTGCGCTGTGTGGGGAAAGCACCATCGTCGAAGCAATTCACGGAATCGAACCTCTCTGACGCGTCCTGTTAAACATCTGCCAGCTCGGCAGGCATTTCCGACTTGGGGTGCTTGTTCTCAAAGTGTTGCTTATACGTTTTCGGGTCCGGCATTTGCGATTTGCAGACGGCACAGGAGAACACGAGCGCCTTCTGCGCTGCCTTCATCTGGTCGCTTAAACCGTGGCCTTGCTGCTTCTTCATCTTAGCAGCCTTTTCCTGCGCTTTCTGCTGCGACTGAATTTTTTGATGACCACGAGCCATTTTTCCTGCAAAATAACGATGGAACGATTGAGTTAGTTTGTGTTGGTTTATGATCGAGTGCACCGTTGAAATAGAATTGCATTAGTTTCACCTGGAATGGGAAAATTCTTTACCGGCTAAATGTGGATTTTGCGCCTAATTTAACAGGGAAACGCAGTTCAGCTAGCGCTTCGACGATGCACACTTGATTGCTTTGAAAATGGCTGACAAACAGCTTCCACTTTTATTGCACCATTTGGTGAAGATCCCGCTGTCACTGTCGGACGTATGGTCGATCACCAGCAGCAGCTCGTCCTCGTTCGTCTTCGACCCATCCGCCAGCTGATCGGACGACTCGAACAGCACGTTCTTAAGCACCCGGCCCGGTTTCTCTTCCGGTCGCTTACACGCCCCCGGCCCCGAGGACTTGCGGGCCGAGAACAGCAGCTTCCCGGGGAAGGTACTGCGACGCACCTTGGCATCTTTCGCGTCGCGTTCGCCCGCCCGGACTGTCACGAGCGGCTCACCGTCGACCGAAGCATCCGACAGGTGGCCGCTGGTGCTGGTGGCCGCATCGTGCAGGAAGTTTTCCAGAATCAGATGCTTGCCGCAGTTTTTGCGCACGTACTTGCGGAACTTTTCCTGCTGGCGCTTCTCCGTCGACTTTTGGCTGCAACGAAACGGTTGGTCAGTGACAAGAGTCTCCTGAGCGACCACACCGACATCGTACTGACCTGATCTGCGAGAGGTGGTTCTGGATAGCTTCACCCTGCTTCAGGACCTTCCGCATCATGCGATTGATGAGCCCGATTTTCTCTTTCTGCTTCTTCGATTTGTTCTCCTGAAGGGGGCGTGAAGAAGCAAGCGTTAGAATGGGGTGACGCAATGGATCGGTTTTCGGATGGCTAGCACACTACGGAGCCTAGAACGTTCGCAGCCTTTCTTACCTTGCCGCCGGCACCTTTATCCAGATTGGTTTTATTGATTTTCAAACGGAACTGCACCTAAGCGCCAGAACAGGGGAGAAAGCGTGAAAGAGAAGCAAACCAAAGCTGTAGCGTACGTCCGGGTGGGGGAAGATTAAAATAAATTGAGACACGAATTTTTCGAACTCCAAATGAACTTTCGTTCGCGGAAAGTGGGCTGCGCTAGCATTCAGCTTGGGCTCCATCGCATGACAGTTTGTACATCGTAAAGCACAGCGGCATTACCGCAGGCAAGCAAGTCGGCCCCTCGGCTTACCTCGTTTTTGGCGTCGCCCCAAGCGTTCCAGATGGAAAGGATTCGTGTGTCGCCGGCAAGGACCTGCTCGACCTCACGCCATCGTTCTATTATCACGTAATCGCTCACGTCACGCGACACTGCGACATCTGCGCGGGACGACGGTGCGCCAACGAGGAAAAAGAATGAGGTAATTAAAATTTCGAATGAATCATGTTTGCATACACGCGAGCCTACCTTCCGGGCCGTAGTTTCCGCTCTGGACTTCGTCGTCGATCAGCGCCCGGATAATGTTGCTGCACGTGGTCGTCCCGTTGATGCCGGACACGAAGCGCGCCTCACCCCGGATCCAGATCGGTATTTCGATGTCGGCGACGGTGGGGTCCGCGTCGGCGGTCGGCGGTGGGCTGGGTTGCGGGCCGTCCGGGCGGCCGGCCGTTTCGTCGTACGCGTCGTCCGTGTCGTCCGTGCCGTTGCCGTCCGACTCGGGCGAGGTCGACTCTGCGTACGGTGCGGCACCGTGCGCATGACTATGGAAGGGAATGGAGCTGAGCTGCAAGTGGAGCGTTTGGAGAATGCGAAAACGTTGGTTAGAGTCTAGGTTATGCGACAAGTCGGGGTTCGTAGCAAGAACTAGCCGAAAGAAGCACCAAACTTTGGAGTTCACGGAGAGTCATGTCGTCACTTCATGTTGCCTTAGTCGTAGTACAAATAGTTACATATTCTTGGAAGACTCATGTCTAGCTGGGCGTTTTCTTCGATTGCTCAATAAGTTTTGTAGGCTAACGTCTGTCACGATGGTTATACACGGTGTTGAATCGTCAGTTCTGCGTACGGAAATC
The DNA here is from genome assembly GCA_002091845.1 of Anopheles cracens. Taxonomy (NCBI): domain Eukaryota; kingdom Metazoa; phylum Arthropoda; class Insecta; order Diptera; family Culicidae; genus Anopheles; species Anopheles cracens. The sequence continues at coordinate 69,343 of KZ072341.1, forward strand.
TTATGTTCCTAGTCTGAAGGAAGACTTAATAAACTTCAGATAACTCTCGGTGAAGACATGGTCTTTGTCCCTAAAATCTCTAAATCATTTAAGATTCCTATGAATCCTTCAAGATTAGCTAACAGAAACTTATCCTAAACGGTGCATTGGAGAGCAGCAAGCACAGCTCAGTCTCTTTCCAAAGCTTCACCGTCCTGTCTGCTATGTAAAACTTCCTCAAAGGCCACCGACGGAGTAAATCATTCCAAACGCGTTGGAAGCAAACCAACCCCTTCTACACGCAGGTAGACGCAAGAAGAGTGGCAGGACCGTTTCTGTTTGCCAATACCATCACCAAGGGATACCGACCGGAACCAGAACCAACCGGGCACAGAGGGGTTTGGAGGGTCGCGCCATCGAGCAAGGTAGCGTTTTATTGGATTGTATTGATCAAACAAGCTAATGCCGTTCCGAGAATAGCACATAGCCATATATTACCCACGGTGTACCGCGTCTTACTTTCACTAAATGCCACTCAACCCACCGGGCCGTGCACCGGGGCCCGGAACAAATGCATCCAGTATCGGGTAATCGCGGCTGTAACGCGCTCTTGGAACAAGAATAAATTACAGCCCTTAGTCCTGCGTCGCGGGAGTGGGGCGAGCAGTGGAAACTCTAAATCACGCAAGCCGCCAAACTTACCAGCTCACGCTTCACGGTACCACGGCCGGTGCCGAAGGTCCTGGGTGCCGACTCCTGGGGCCCCTGCTCGCAGCCCGACCAGCCGGCCGGCAGGGACTGCAGCTCCGTGAAGTCGGACGACGCCACGCCGGCGCTCCGGAAGCTTCCACCGCGAGACGTGGACGCCCGTGCCGTGCCCGAGTTCGCTCCAACGTCGCTGCTGGTGTGCGTGGCTGGAAGCGATTCCACGCCTGGGCCGTCCTCAGGCGAACTCGCAACGAACGGCTCTGCGCCATCCTGCGCTTCCTGGGAGTTGGTGATGGGTGTTTGGCGCTGCTGGGACCGGTTGCGGTGGTGGTGATGGTGGTGGTGGTGATGATGATGGTGGTGGTGGTTCCGTGGCGGCAGGATCGGACTGAAGTTGGTCAGCTCCTCCGCCGAGGTGGCCGCCGTGCCGGAGGCCGTGGAGTCGTTGTGAATCAGGGTCGAGTTTTGGGGTGCCATGATCGATCCGTTTCATTCGTCCTTGCTGGCTGGATTGGAGGAAGACCGGTGAGAAAGGAAGAAAGGGCGAAGTTGGTGAATATTTGATCGATAGTCAGTGAGTGCTTGGATGGGTTTTAGTGGGGAGAATGCGCTATGTGTAGCTGGTCATATGCAACATGGCGAAGATTTTTGAGGGTTAGCGAGGATATAATACATACTGTTTGTAGTATCTATAGTCCATAGAGAGACTCTTAATCTTACAAAATCAACTATAATACACAGCAGTAAGTCCTGACGAGCGACTTTGAGCAGTGTGTTATGGAACTGTGCCATCATAAAGCTTTAATTATAGAGTTGAAATTAGCCTCTCAAAAGAATTACTCCACTCTTATCTCAAACTGCTGTGGGCTGTTCCCAAATCACGCTGCCATTCGCACCATCCTATCAACGATCACCTCCAGTGCAATCAGTTAAGAGCCGCGAGCGTGGAGCAAAGTTTGTTAAGCACTTTTGGAGCGATCATCTCCGAAAGACTTTAATTGCTTTCTCCTAAACGTCACGCCGGCCCGCCAGGTATCGTGTGATTTGCATCGCATCCCAATCCCCAAAACCCGCGTGAAAGTTTCTTCAGATTTTCTCGATTTCCCATTAGATATGAAAAAATCGTACAGTTTTCGTTCAGAGCGCGATTAGCGCGCGGAAGGCCCAAACGTAGGTCAATCTTCGGTTGGGGTGGCTCATCATCGTTTTGCTCGCATGGTTGAGGGGCTGAAGATGGTAGGGGGAGGAGGAGGAGGAGGGGGTGTGCTTTGTTTAGCTAATTTGTTTGATTAATGTGCTTCGCGCTCTCGAAGACACATGCACGCTGGACGCGTCTGTCGCGGCGAAAGCTTTTCGCGCTGATTTAATTGACTGAACGAATTGTGGGTTGGTTGATGATAAGACTTCCCCCTCCATCCTCCTCCTCCTTCCCCTCTCATTTCCATCTCATCCGGTCCGGATAGGGAAGTGGAGTTTCCATTCCATTACGATCGTGTTGAAAAAGTTTAGTTTGTGGTATTTCTTTTTCTCTTTCCACTAATACTTTGCACGAATGAGATTTGCATAATTCTCCGGTCCGTAACGGTTTGATGGGCGTTTTCACCCGACAACACACGCAAACACTCTAATGTGACGATTCCGCAACATCGATTTTGGCTGCTGTGGCGGTGTAGCGACAGAACGCGAAGAATGATAGAGAGCGCAAACAGCAGAACCGTGATTCTAGCAATTTATGTACGCAATCACTGTAGCATAGTGCCGGGTCGCGGGATGCGCGATTGTGTATTGTTGTAGCGATTCGTGTTTCTGTCTCTTTTTTTCTTTGCAAATAGTTCTATGTAATGCAAATGATGAGGTTTTCACAACAAAAAAGTCGTTTTGTGGTGCCAAAGTATTTTTTGCCATTTTTCTCTGGCCAGTTTTTCAAGCAAATGGTTGCTTGTTTCATGTTTTAATTGGATATAGGGTTGGAAAAATTATTAAAAATTGCAATGGTGATCAAGATGATTAAAAATCCGAAGCAAAACGATGCTGTTTGAATCGTTCAAAAATAAAAATATGATCACAATAGATTGAGAATGTTTGGCCTTGCCAAACAGTCCGCAAAATTGATGGTATGAGCTCATTCGCCGTCGAAAAACTTCTACGTATGATCGTGCGAATGCGTTACGAGACGAAACGTACACGAAAAGTGAACAGTCATAACAACGGTCCTAGCTCGAACAGTTACGCCAATCAATGGAAATAGGATCTCTTTGAAAAGCGGCTTCGCCGCGGTCGGATCGGAAGTTTTCCCGCTCGTAGCGCCGATCTGGTGCGATCGATCGAACCCACCGGCCGAATCCCGCTGACTTCCGTCTGACACAGAAACCCATTAGTCAAACAATGGGCGTGGAGCAACAAGATGGCGGAGCGCAAAAAAGAAGCCACACCGTTTCCGTTTCCGTGCCCGAACGCCCGGCTTTTTTCGTTAGTTGATTGCTTTCCATTTTTTCTCCTCCCGTGTGTGTGTGCGTGTCTGTTTTTGTTTTTGATGTTCATCACCGCAGAGGGGTTAACAATACCTCTAACTAGGGAGAGAAACGAAAATGGACCACCATAAAAGCGAGCAAAGTGCAGTTAAGTGCAGCGCGGTAAGTTGATCGAAATCATGTCTAGCTGGGCGTTTTCTTCGATTGCTCAATAAGTTTTGTAGGCTAACGTCTGTCACGATGGTTATACACGGTGTTGAATTGTCAGTTCTGCGTACGGAAATCTTATGTTCCTAGTCTGAAGGAAGACTTAATAAACTTCAGATAACTCTCGGTGAAGACATGGTCTTTGTCCCTAAAATCTCTAAATCATTTGAGATTCCTATGAATCCTTCAAGATTAGCTAACAGAAACTTATCCTAAACGGTGCATTGGAGAGCAGCAAGCACAGCTCAGTCTCTTTCCAAAGCTTCACCGTCCTGTCTGCTATGTAAAACTTCCTCAAAGGCCACCGACGGAGTAAATCATTCCAAACGCGTTGGAAGCAAACCAACCCCTTCTACACGCAGGTAGACGCAAGAAGAGTGGCAGGACCGTTTCTGTTTGCCAATACCATCACCAAGGGATACCGACCGGAACCAGAACCAACCGGGCACAGAGGGGTTTGGAGGGTCGCGCCATCGAGCAAGGTAGCGTTTTATTGGATTGTATTGATCAAACAAGCTAATGCCGTTCCGAGAATAGCACATAGCCATATATTACCCACGGTGTACCGCGTCTTACTTTCACTAAATGCCACTCAACCCACCGGGCCGTGCACCGGGGCCCGGAACAAATGCATCCAGTATCGGGTAATCGCGGCTGTAACGCGCTCTTGGAACAAGAATAAATTACAGCCCTTAGTCCTGCGTCGCGGGAGTGGGGCGAGCAGTGGAAACTCTAAATCACGCAAGCCGCCAAACTTACCAGCTCACGCTTCACGGTACCACGGCCGGTGCCGAAGGTCCTGGGTGCCGACTCCTGGGGCCCCTGCTCGCAGCCCGACCAGCCGGCCGGCAGGGACTGCAGCTCCGTGAAGTCGGACGACGCCACACCGGCGCTCCGGAAGCTTCCACCGCGGGACGTGGACGCCCGTGCCGTGCCCGAGTTCGCTCCAACGTCGCTGCTGGTGTGCGTGGCTGGAAGCGATTCCACGCCTGGGCCGTCCTCAGGCGAACTCGCAACGAACGGCTCTGCGCCATCCTGCGCTTCCTGGGAGTTGGTGATGGGTGTTTGGCGCTGCTGGGACCGGTTGCGGTGGTGGTGATGGTGGTGGTGGTGATGATGATGGTGGTGGTGGTTCCGTGGCGGCAGGATCGGACTGAAGTTGGTCAGCTCCTCCGCCGAGGTGGCCGCCGTGCCGGAGGCCGTGGAGTCGTTGTGAATCAGGGTCGAGTTTTGGGGTGCCATGATCGATCCGTTTCATTCGTCCTTGCTGGCTGGATTGGAGGAAGACCGGTGAGAAAGGAAGAAAGGGCGAAGTTGGTGAATATTTGATCGATAGTCAGTGAGTGCTTGGATGGGTTTTAGTGGGGAGAATGCGCTATGTGTAGCTGGTCATATGCAACATGGCGAAGATTTTTGAGGGTTAGCGAGGATATAATACATACTGTTTGTAGTATCTATAGTCCATAGAGAGACTCTTAATCTTACAAAATCAACTATAATACACAGCAGTAAGTCCTGAAGAGCGACTTTGAGCAGTGTGTTATGGAACTGTGCCATCATATAGCTTTAATTATAGAGTTGAAATTAGCCTCTCAAAAGAATTACTCCACTCTTATCTCAAACTGCTGTGGGCTGTTCCCAAATCACGCTGCCATTCACACCATCCTATCAACGATCAGCTCCAGTGCAATCAGTTAAGAGCCGCGAGCGTGGAGCAAAGTTTGTTAAGCACTTTTGGAGCGATCATCTCCGAAAGACTTTAATTGCTTTCTCCTAAACGTCACGCCGGCCCGCCAGGTATCGTGTGATTTGCATCGCATCCCAATCCCCAAAACCCGCGTGAAAGTTTCTTCAGATTTTCTCGATTTCCCATTAGATATGAAAAAATCGTACAGTTTTCGTTCAGAGCGCGATTAGCGCGCGGAAGGCCCAAACGTAGGTCAATCTTCGGTTGGGGTGGCTCATCATCGTTTTGCTCGCATGGTCGAGGAGCTGAAGATGGTGGAAGGTGGAGGAGGAGGAGGGGGTGTGCTTTGTTTAACTAATTTGTTTGATTAATGTGCTTCGCGCTCTCGAAGACACATGCACGCTGGCCGCGTCTGTCGCGGCGAAAGCTTTTCGCGCTGATTTAATTGACTGAACGAATTGTGGGTTGGTTGTTGATAAGACTGCCCCCCTCCTCCTCCTCCTTCCCCTCTCATTTCCATCTCATCCGGCCCGGATAGGGAAGTGGAGTTTCCATTCCATTACGATCGTGTTGAAAAAGTTTAGTTTGTGGTATTTCTTTTTCTCTTTCCACTAATACTTTGCACGAATGAGATTTGCATAATTCTCCGGTCCGTAACGGTTTGATGGGCGTTTTCACCCGACAACACACGCAAACACTCCAATGTGACGATTCCGCAACATCGATTTTGGCTGCTGTGGCGGTGTAGCGACAGAACGCGAAGAATGATAGAGAGCGCAAACAGCAGAACCGTGATTCTAGCAATTTATGTACGCAATCACTGTAGCATAGTGCCGGCTCGCGGGATGCGCGATTGTGTATTGTTGTAGCGATTCGTGTTTCTGTCTTTTTTTTTCTTTGCAAATAGTTCTATGTAATGCAAATGATGAGGTTTTCACAACAAAAAAGTCGTTTTGTGGTGCAAAAGTATTTTTTGCCATTTTTCTCTGGCCAGTTTTTCAAGCAAATAGTTGCTTGTTTCATGGTTTAATTGGATATAGGGTTGGAAAAATTATTAAAAATTGCAATGGTGATCAAGATGATTAAAAATCCGAAGCAAAACGATGCTGTTTGAATCGTTCAAAAATAAAGATATGACCACAACAGATTGAGAATGTTTGGCCTTGCCAAACAGTCCGCAAAATTGATGGTATGAGCTCATTCGCCGTCGAAAAACTTCTACGTATGATCGTGCGAATGCGTTACGAGACGAAACGTACACGAAAAGTGAACAGTCATAACAACGGTCCTAGCTCGAACAGTTACGCCAATCAATGGAAATAGGATCTCTTTGAAAAGCGGCTTCGCCGCGGTCGGATCGGAAGTTTTCCCGCTCGTAGCGCCGATCTGGTGCGATCGATCGAACCCACCGGCCGAATCCCGCTGACTTCCGATTAGCGCGCGGAAGGCCCAAACGTAGGTCAATCTTCGGTTGGGGTGGCTCATCATCGTTTTGCTCGCATGGTTGAGGGGCTGAAGATGGTAGGGGGAGGAGGAGGAGGAGGGGGTGTGCTTTGTTTAGCTAATTTGTTTGATTAATGTGCTTCGCGCTCTCGAAGACACATGCACGCTGGCCGCGTCTGTCGCGGCGAAAGCTTTTCGCGCTGATTTAATTGACTGAACGAATTGTGGGTTGGTTGTTGATAAGACTGCCCCCCTCCTCCTCCTCCTTCCCCTCTCATTTCCATCTCATCCGGCCCGGATAGGGAAGTGGAGTTTCCATTCCATTACGATCGTGTTGAAAAAGTTTAGTTTGTGGTATTTCTTTTTCTCTTTCCACTAATACTTTGCACGAATGAGATTTGCATAATTCTCCGGTCCGTAACGGTTTGATGGGCGTTTTCACCCGACAACACACGCAAACACTCCAATGTGACGATTCCGCAACATCGATTTTGGCTGCTGTGGCGGTGAAGCGACAGAACGCGAAGAATGATAGAGAGCGCAAACAGCAGAACCGTGATTCTAGCAATTTATGTACGCAATCACTGTAGCATAGTGCCGGCTCGCGGGATGCGCGATTGTGTATTGTTGTAGCGATTCGTGTTTCTGTCTTTTTTTTTCTTTGCAAATAGTTCTATGTAATGCAAATGATGAGGTTTTCACAACAAAAAAGTCGTTTTGTGGTGCAAAAGTATTTTTTGCCATTTTTCTCTGGCCAGTTTTTCAAGCAAATAGTTGCTTGTTTCATGGTTTAATTGGATATAGGGTTGGAAAAATTATTAAAAATTGCAATGGTGATCAAGATGATTAAAAATCCGAAGAAAAACGATGCTGTTTGAATCGTTCAAAAATAAAGATATGACCACAACAGATTGAGAATGTTTGGCCTTGCCAAACAGTCCGCAAAATTGATGGTATGAGCTCATTCGCCGTCGAAAAACTTCTACGTATGATCGTGCGAATGCGTTACGAGACGAAACGTACACGAAAAGTGAACAGTCATAACAACGGTCCTAGCTCGAACAGTTACGCCAATCAATGGAAATAGGATCTCTTTGAAAAGCGGCTTCGCCGCGGTCGGATCGGAAGTTTTCCCGCTCGTAGCGCCGATCTGGTGCGATCGATCGAACCCACCGGCCGAATCCCGCTGACTTCCGTCTGACACAGAAACCCATTAGTCAAACAATGGGCGTGGAGCAGCAAGATGGCGGAGCGCAAAAAAGAAGCCACACCGTTTCCGTTTCCGTGCCCGAACGCTCGGCTTTTTTTCGTTTGTTGATTGCTTTCCATTTTTTCTCCTCCCGTGTGTGTGTGCGTGTCTGTTTTTGTTTTTGATGTTCATCACCGCAGAGGGGTTAACAATACCTCTAACTAGGGAGAGAAACGAAAATGGACCACCATAAAAGCGAGCAAAGTGCAGTTAAGTGCAGCGCGGTAAGTTGATCGAAAGATTCGGTGGTTTTTGGTACGATCGCTCGCTGTTTAAACATTGCAGATCGAAGAAGACGCTAATGCATATACTTAGCGTGTGCTGTGTGAATGTGCCGTTCTTTGATCGATTTGCTCCTTTTAATCACGGGGCTAGTCCGCTTTTTTGCATTGCAAATCGAAAGGAAAGCGCGGTGCGTTCCATTACACATCGGTGGGAGCCGGTGGGTGGCTGTGAATAAAAGAAAAACCGCGGCGGCGGGAGCGATGAGGAGGCCCTATAAAACATATGTTCCGCTCTGGTTGATCGTTGGAGTATATTGGACCACGCGCGTGCGTACGCCGGTATGTGTACACATGTTTACGCAGACAAACGCACGTGGTTAAAGTGATAGTTTCCTACATTTCCCAGCCATTATCGACGGCGATCGGTATCGTTCCGGGACGGGCAATAAAAGAAAATCCCACAGATCACTCCGCAGAGCGATCTGGCAATCGGGCAATGAGTTGTTTTGTCCATTTTCTCCCCCCTTTTTGCTTCAGTCTCGCAACTGAGTGGAGAGCCGCGTCAGTCGGCGATGATGCTCACCATTTCGGACGAAATAAATCATCGTTTTGAGGGTGGAAAATGAAAACAGTGTATTAAAGGATGCGAGTGGTGTGGGAAGGCCGCACTGGAGTGAGATTTTGAAGAGGATTTGATTTGACACGCCGATTGAAGTGAGCGAAGGTGTTAACTCATAGGCCCGGCGACTGTTGAGGCTGAGGCGAATTCAATTTCGTTCACATGATCAAATTTAGCATCCGCAACAAACCTCACGTCTCACGTGCATCGGACGGATTGGAGCCAATTTCACGAGCCAGAGTGCGAGGTTGTGTAAGTGTCGGGAGGTGGAGATTTCGCGGCGAGCCGTACGGAAACCGATTCGTCACAGTCAAAGGCAGGCCGCCTGCTTGCTCGATGATGAGCTGTTTTGTTGTTTGATGGAATTATTTGGAAGCCATTTATGGGAGGCAACAGCCAACCCTTTAACCGACCGCTGCTAAGCAGATTGTAATTTGTGCACCGCCGGAGTCGCTTACATGATGGCTGGGTTTCGGGCTTTCGGAGATTATTCCGAGAAGAAGGCTAAAGATGTAAATCGAGCTCGCGAACGATGCTGATGCTCTTTCTGTGGTTGGTTTCTATGATTCTTTTGTGGAAAACCATCCCACAACTACGACAGAACAGCTCGAGTGCACGAAAACGGCCGTTTCTTTTTTCTAGCGCTTCCGGCTATTACAGAAACAAACGACTTCAATGCGCGCAGTTGGACCGTAAGTGACGAACCGGCCATCGTTTCGGAAGACATCAAATAAAAGCTCAACGCCGTATCAGCTCACGGCGTTGCAAGTTTTGGAAAATTTCTCCCAATTACCTCCTCCCCCTTTTTCCATAAACCCCAGCCCGGTAACGCAACTTATGCAACTGGACGAGCTGGGGCGGACCGCGAAAGGTGATAAAAATTTATGAAAAATATTAACCCACCATTAAGCTCACAGCGCCGTGCGTGTGTGCGTGCGTAATATGAAGTACAAAAAGGACCGCTACGGTTTAACTTTTCTGTTGTTGTTGGAGCGTGCGTGCTACACGTTTCGCAACTATTCACGCCCGCCCAGACGATTGGTTTGTTTTATAAGAGCGTTGAGAGCGTCTTCGTGCAGTGGTTGGAGCGTTTTTGGGATGTTTTGTTTTGTTGGCGTCACATTTTAGCCCTTGAACGTTATTAACAACACCGCGCGCAAGCAAATCAGCGCCGGCTAATGGAATTAAAATTATATCGTACCGTTCGCGTTGGGCAATGGCCAATATTTGATTACACCGAAGGGCTCAGGTCCATCTTTGGGATGGGCCCCATAATAAATCACCCCAATTAGGTCCACAAATTTGTCCACGCCGGTGGTGGAGCAATGCGGTAGCGCATCCAAATTGCCACCGGGCCCGCAGACCCAGACGGCATGGACAGTTTTTAATGATCATTACAACGGACGGTTCGCTTAATCGTGCAGGCGAGCGAGTGAGCAGGCGAAGTACGGAAAACGAAATTAGACCATCTGCCCTTACCGTGCGCGGTCGGCATGGTTCATTTAGGGCTTAAGGTTGGGTTGCGGTTCAGTTTTCCACCCGCTTCGATCCACTTTCATCTTCAATCTGCGTTAATTAGGCGCAAGGCACCCGGTTTTTTTTTCTCTCTCTGTGGTGCGATCACCGCCTTTTTCCCTCCGAAGGTGGGTATTGTTTCATGTTTCGTTTACAATTTTTGGGCTTTTTTTCCCGAGAGAGTGTCCAAGAAAGCACATCAAGTTAAGTGCATCATTGTGTTTGCTTCACAAAACTGTTACATCTGGCAGTGCAAATGCAGGCGGGCGAGCGTAAAAGATAGCCAGCAAGTGCATTTTCCTTGCCGCGAACGTGCGCTCGGATCAATCGATGGGTTATATCACGTTATCGTCTCTTCACCGAGCTGTGCCTGAAAGAAAGGGAAAGGTTTGAAGTCCTCCCCACCCGAAACGAGCAGAAGCTGTGCGAGAAAGAATAGTTTGCTGTTTTTTTAGGAGAATAATTGTTCCTCGCAACAGAAAGAAGCGATCGTCTTCAGCTAATCGATGGGTGGTGAAGCACGCACATTTCGCACCTATTTGGGAGTAATGCGGTTTCTTTCGCCCCTCGTTCGGTGTACTTATCTGCACCAGAAAATCACTAACCTATAAGAGAGAAAGAGAGAAAAACAAGTAATTCATCCCCAAAAGGGGTACCTTCTGCTTCGAGACGGGGGTTTGTTTGTGTGGGTGGCGGTGAAATTCTAGCGATCATCTCACCGTTTCACCATCTGCGCCGGCCGTTTGTCCGTTTGGCCCTTACGCGCCGCGTGCGCACGTAACCAGCGGCAACTATTGTTTCGCGCCCAGGAAGGCAGACAGACGAACGGTTTGTGCGCATTGCTCATCGTAATCAGATCACAAATTAGTTTGATCTGCTCGCCTTTCTCCCCACTCTAGGGTGGGCCCACGAAGGTGTGGGCAAGATTGTACTCTATCATGCGGTTTCCACCGCTCTCCGGACCTATTTGTCCATTGTTTTCGTCCGCGGCGTGGCTTTTTTTTCCTGGCAGCCGCTGTGGCCTTGCATACCTTATTTTGTTTCCCTCCAGAGGTGACAGCGAGACAGATGTCACGGTGTTGGGGTGGCCTGCCACCCGGGGCATGGGATGGAAAATGTAAACCAGTAGTCTGGAATGTGTGTATTGTTTTGTCACTTCGGGAGTTTTGTCTCCCGGGAAACTGCGGGCTCGATTGTTTTCACCCCGGCCCGGTTCGTGCAGCCTGATACCCGCTGATGTGTACGATCATTCTCTCGCCAACGATTTGATGCGATTTTGCAACGGCGTTAATCATCGCTGGCCACATTATTTGTCTCCCGGGAGCGTGATGGCAAGAAAGAAAAAAAAAAACGCACACCGCACTCACGCAAGATGCGCAATGATAATTCAGCCGATCAAGAGTGGGTTTCATTCGCTGCATTTTCACCCACCGTAGGGACTGGGTGGTTGGGGGCCGCTTTTCCCAGCGCGAGCGTGAAACAATCCTGCGCGATAATTATGGGTGATATCGAAACGAGCGACGAGGGCGAGCGTCTGCGTCAGCCTCAGGCGCTATCAACACGTTGGCCCGATAATGGTGATGTACGTGGATATGGATATATGTGGGGCAAATTGTTTGACGAACATTAGCGTTGCAAAGAGAGATATCTGTTTTGAGAAGGGGGATGATTGTGTAGCGAGATTGTGTTTCTTGTAATGGTGTGGACAAATTTGTCTAATATGATTTTAAATATCGAGAAAAATAACTAAATATTGTTGAGATTTATCTAATAAAAACTAGGTATTTGTTGAGATTCTTAAGGCCAACGATGGTAAATATTTGATAAGCCATATTTTATAAACTTTATAATGAACTGCAATCAACATAAAATATCAAAAATATAGCGTTTAATTACCGAGGAATTTTGAATGTTAAACGGTCATGAATATTAAAAAATGTAGAAAAATATACTTTAAAGTATCTGGCCTTTTTATTTCAGATAAACCAGATATTAAAATATTTATATGGCTTTTTAAACCAGTTCTTACACCTGATTTTACATTCCATCTATTTCATCGCACGTTCTACCTTGATGACGGCCGCAGAACGAGCTCATTCTTCAGGCGAATCGTTTCGTTCCGGTTTGTTGAGCAGCTCACCTCTCACTCATTTTCGACGATTCCCGTGTAGCCAGTGTAGCAGTAGGGTGGTGATGAGTTGTCGCTGGCCGTGTTGGTGGACTGAAGAGACACCAAATCTGAACGATGGCACGAAAAGATCCACAGAACGATACGGTACGATCACTGTGAATTCTCCCAGTGCCAAGGTCCATAATTGGTCACGGTAGTTTTCACATATTCACGGTTCAACCCGACGACCGAAGCCCGCCCGGTCCCGGGTGGGAGGCTCTATGGGTCCCGGGTGGTTTTATTTGCTTTTTTTTTATTATACGCTCGGGGCGGTTGCTTCTCAGCGGTTGCCTCTTCTTATGGTTTTGCAGGTGGCTCGTTGCGTGTGGTGGTGATGTGGTTCGTAGTAAAATTTTGGACAACGGAAGCGTTTTCCCGAGCGTGACTCCGTGACTGTGACCGGCTAGAAAGCCATTTTCTCGAGCGTGTGTGTGTGTGCGACGAACCTCCGTTGTGCCATTAGGCATACTCTAATCTGCGATGTTTTTTTGTACCATAAACTTCTTATGACCCAATCATGGATGGTTCTAGTTTTAGTAATTTTACAAGCCAGTTCAGCCATGAGTCACTTTTCAGGGTTCGTCGCTTCGTTTTCGTGCTACCATTTTTCACAAACACAACTAGTTTGCTTACTATATACGTTTTACGGTGTTAGAATTCCAGTTGGCGTAAAAAATGGGATGCGCGCGTGTGGAACGAAAACCCCTTTCCGTGTCGTGCTGTAGAACGTAGAATGTGCCGCGTCATTAGTAACACCATCACAAACACTACGCCACGAAAAAAAAACCCTAATAAAAGAAACGAGCGATAGTCACTGCCGGCGAACGCGATGGTTGATGGGAGCGAGAAAATGACGAGCTGCGAAAGGTGAAATGTGTCATAAAAATAAATGAAGGACGGGCGGGCGCACGGAAAGAGGGACATCCCGGTCCACGTGTCGCCCAACGGGAGCGTCATCGAAGGGAAAAGAAGAAACACAAAA